>JASEVX010000003.1:85036922-85043238 GCA_031761405.1 Serripes groenlandicus
AGGTCGACAGTCAAATTTATTTTCAGAGAGTGTTGAGCTGGCTCGTAGGTCGTAGGTCGACAGTCAAATTCACATTAAGAGAGTGTTGACCTGGCGCGTAGGTCGTAGGTCGACAGTCCATTTTATGCTCAGAAAGTGTTGATCTGGCTCGTAGGTCGTAGGTCGACAGTCAAATTTATTTTCAGAAGTGTCGACCTGGGCGCGTAGGTCGTAGGTCGACAGTCAGAATGCTATTAAGATAGTGTTGACCTGGCGCGTAGGTCGTAGGTCGACAGTCAAATTTATTATTAGAGAGTGTTTGATCTGGCTCGTAGGTCGTAGGTCGACAGTCAGATTCACATTAAGATAGTGTTGATCTGTCGCGTAGGTCGTAGGTCGACAGTCAAACTTATGTTCAGAGAGTGTCGACCTGGCGCGTAGGTCGTAGCTCGACAGTCAGAATGCTATTAAGATAGTGTTGACCTGGCGCGTAGGTCGTAGGTCGACAGTCAGATTTATTTTCAGAGAGTGTTGATCTGGCGCGTAGGTCGTAGGTCGACAGTCAGATTCACATTAAGATAGTGTTGATCGTCGCGTAGGTCGTAGGTCGACAAGTCAAACTTATTGTTCAGAGAGTGTTGACCTGCGCGTAGGTCGTAGGTCGACAGTCAATTTATGCTCAGAAAGTGTTGATCTGCTCGTAGGTCGTAGTCGACAGTCAAATTTATTTTCAGAGAGTGTTGATCTGGCTCGTAGGTCGTAGTAGGGTAGAATTACCTATCCGGCAGCCATCTTGGATGGATACGCTTGGGTGATTTCAAAAATGGCCGTTCCAAGATGGCCGATTCAAAATGGCCGCCAACAAGAGGGCCGACAAAGATGGCCGACTAGGTGATTTCAAGAGATGGCCGATTCAAAATGGCCGACACAAGATGGCCGACTTAAAATGGCCGCCATAAGATGCCGACTTAAAATGGCCGCCACAAGATGGCCGCTTCAAATGATCATCACAAGATGATCGCTTCAAAAATACTAGATCAGAAATAAGTTTCATGAAAGCTAAGTGGTCTTTTTAAAGAAATACAATTAAAATATAAGATCTAATATTTTCTTTAATTCTTCTCATCATCTTACATTATAACTCTTAGCTTGAAAAGTATCTTAACAAAAAGTTTCCATCTTTTTGTTTAAATGTTTTCAAAACTATATTCTAGAGATATATCATAGGAAGGAAAGAGTTAATATTATAAGCATACATTGAAAAGAGTTACACATCTTATCACATGTGCTATCGTGTTTACATAGAATAAGCCCGCCCCCCACACCACCCCATTCGCCAAACCAATAATTTTATCCATACAGTGGCATTTACACTGTCCCTATAATCAACCCTTTTCATGCCGAAAGATGATTTGTTTCGAAAGAATAAGATTGATTTTCAGCACCAAATCTAAGTCCAAACCTATGATTTATATAATGTACTAAGGAAAGGGTTCTGATTTGATTTCTCCGCGATATTATTTTTAGTTCAAAATTTCTATATATATGATACATATAAAAACCTCACCATATTAGAGTTGTTGTAGCTGAGAAAGGATTAATCCTTTCGCAGCTATAGACGTATTTTATGTGATTTAATCGTCATGTTTTTTTTTGTTTAAGAAACCAACCTCTAAAGAAGAAATTGGTTCTAAAACAAACAATATCCCTTTTTTTTTCTCTAATGTTTCTGACTTGCTGGTATTCATTATTCATTTTTTCTATATTTTTGTTTAAATGTTTCAAAACTATATTTTAGGGATATATCATAGGAAGGAAAGAGTTAATATTATAAGGCATACATTGACAAGAGTCACACATCTTATCAGACGAGCTATCTTGGTTTACATCAAATAAGTCGCCGCCCCCCTCACCTCGTTCACCAAACAATAATACTAGCGGTATTTACACTGTCCATATAATCAACCCTTTTCATGCGAAAATGATTTGTTTCGAGAGAATAAGATTGATTTTTAAGCACTAATCTAAGTCTATGATTTATATAATCTACTAAGGAAAGGGTTCTGATTTTGATTTCCGCGATATTATTTTTAGTTCAAAATTTCTATATAATGAAACTTACAAAACTATTCATTGTAGATTTGTTATATTCTGAGAAAGGATTAATCCTTTCGCAGCTATAGACTTATTTTGATGTGATTTAATCATCAATGTTTTTGTTTTAGAAACACCTCAGTAGTAGAGGGCGTGACCCTAGACCAAAGTGTTTACTATATGTTCAATAGGAATCCGCCATTTTGTTTTGTGGAGTCAATTTTTCCTCTATATTCCTACGTATTTAATAGTAACCCGCCATTTTGTTTGTGGAGTTAATTTTTTCCTCAAGATTCAAGTGTATAAATTACTGACCATCCATGTTGTTTTGTGGAGTCAATTTTTCATGTATATGTAGGATTCTGAAAACCCTATCATTTAGGGGAGTCCCTATACCCTAGATCTGCTTGTAGGCCTTTCTTTAATCATTATTAAAGATGCGTAGGTGCGGTTCACAACTATTAAATAGGCACATCGGTTTCGCGACCTAACAACATCTCCATGCGTCAAGATGACAGCTTTAATAGGATGTTTGATATCGGGGGTATTCCCAGGAGCGGAACTCATTTTCTCAACCATATTGCTTTTCTATTAGAGTACTACGAATCGCTAATTAAGGAACACAAAAAGATTTTTTTTTTTTTTTCAGTTTTATTTGTATTCATAGATTAACATGTATGCAATTATAAACATAGAAATTATATAAAATAGTGTATTATACATTTTAGATCACAGCAAAGCTAAGCCGATTCAATAACCATAGGGGTATGACATGTAGCCGTCTTTGATAACTCTTTTATCGAAACACAAGTTATAATCTTTCTTATGAGATGTGGTCAATAGTCGGGGCCGGGTTATCTCGATCACGAACAATTTTGAACTGGTCAGTTACTGTAACTACATCGTCTTTGTCCTCCGTTACCATTCTCTTTAATGTATTAAAATTAATGTCCAGACAGTTCTTGTAAGTTGAGTGTAATACCGCGCACTTTAACAATGTGTTGTCTTTTCCGTCCCTGTCAGGATAGACCCAACTGATAGGCATAATTTTTTAGGACCACCCGTTACAAACACCTTTATTGTGTCTTCCCAGGAGTTTTCGTCGTCAAGTCACCTAAATAGTCGCCAAGATTAGGTACCCATTCTCCCGGTTTGTCGAAATACGGACGGAATCAGTGTCTGCTATAATAGGCACGGGGACCAAGCTGTTCCAAATAGGAATAGAGCTTTAAACGTGCCTGAGGCCGTAGTATAGGCAGCTATGACAACGTTGGTTTTTTTTCCGAGGTTTCAATGAATTTCTTCTTTATATTTCCACCTTACTTCTACCATGTCATCCGAAAACAAAGTTTACGCCTGTCACAATCCTCTCGGTCTGAAGTTAGATTTATCAAAGTATATGGAAGGGTCATCAATGTACTTTCGACCTGAGACATACTAGGTCTTTGACCAAATTTAACCCAGAACGAATTCACCATGAGTTTGGCCAGAGAGCGCATACCAGGGTTCTTTTTTATGTTGTTATAGTTCCAACAAAACCTTCTTTCTCTCATGATATAACTGAATGTATTTCTGTTTATCAACTTCTGTTTTAGACCAGCCGGCCAACCGCTGGCTTCCTGGTTTGATTTTAAGAAATGTATTGAGCTATTGTGTAACAGGCCCCCGCTTTTTGTTTCATTGTCAATATTGGGGATAATGTGATCGAAATGCCATACTTCGTATACAGTGAGTACACAATACCCCTTCTCAATAGCCTTTTTTACTCGTCAGTGACCCCATGTACCAATAAATGAGCGTTCACTGATCCCATGTGTGTACAAGACTCTTGTTGTTTTGTATCGGCACATGTCCTACATAATATGCAAACATGAATTTACCATTCATTTTACCAGGTAATATAAGACGAAGAGGACCTTTTGTGGATGGATCTTACATTTGATAAGGCCTTCGTAGGTGTCGATACTGTTGAAATCTTCCAGTGATGATGGTAGGATGACCTAAGGGTATTTTCCCCGTTTTATTGATAAAAGGGTATAGTGACGTGACGTCAATAGTAGTTGAGTGTTTCATCCCCAGTAGTTTCTTTAACAGAGTGAAGGCTCTGTTCTCCTCCAAGAAAGCCATCCCGGGGTTGTAACGGAGTCACCTTGTCAAAGACTATGTACAAAATTGGGCCATTTTGTCATTGTATTTCAATTGATGTTCAAATTCAGATTCCCAGATGATTGGGTAAATGTAGCCTCTGTCCTCCAGGTATTTCTGTTTGTCCAATGTCCTTTTGATAAGGTCCCGCCCATGGTCAATTTACTGACCGGGTGAGGGTAGAGCTGCATACATTTTTGGATGTCCATGCAAAAGTCCCCGTGAAATCCAGAACCTCTTTCTGGCCATTTGTTTCATAATACCCAATCGACTTTGTAGGACCAATGACTTCTCACCTCCGTTTCTAGCGTGTTGAATACGCACACCCAATTTATGTGATAGGTATTTAATCATTGGAGCGCTTTCCACAGATTGAACTTGTTCAGGGTGATACCATGGAAGGAATCAAACCAATAGTGTCACGGTCCAGAAAGTTAGTACGGAATACGCGCTGACAAGCTGAGGCAATGGTGTAATACTTTTTTCAATGGGTCCATCACCAGTGATGGGTATGAAATCTTGCCTAATCTCAAAGCACAGCGTCTTAATATGTCCACGTCTGACGTACAGTATTAGAAGTTCATGTGGAAGTCAAAGGTTTTGTTTTTATTTTTCGTCATACCATTGTAGGATTTGGTTCTATCGTCAGCTTTCATGGCGGCTGAAATTGTATAATTCAAGTCAGGTAAATGAGCCAAAACAATAGTCCTGATGTTCTTCTATTAAACAGATGTGGAAAATACCTTTGGCTAATTCAGAAAAAGCCAAACATCATTGGGAGTTTGGACAAGGCCATTGGCAGAAAGTTATGAGAATCGATCATTTTAACTTTACTGTGAGGCTCAAATATGACATAATTTTAGCCCCGTTGGGAATAACACTTGGCAAAATTCCCATTCTTGTACAAGTATTTTAAGATGGGGTAGGAATCAAAACCCTGAAAATTATGACACAGTACAATAGCACCACAGTTGTCTTCTGAAAACATCCAGTCACAAAAAGCATCTACTGTATCAGTACCAGAAAAACACAAATTCATTCTTATCCACACAAATTACATTCACTCATACTGGTCACGTCCTTCATACATACATTTCGAACATACTTGTGAGCTACACATAGATTGCATATGTTCGTAAAGAACCAACACATTTTCCCTTTTACAATTAACGCATTTCTCCGTTCTCCCCTGGTCCTGAAACCATTTTCACATTCTATATGTCGTCTTGGGAACACTCAAAATCGAAAAATATATATGTTTGTTTAATGTCTTCATTTCTTCTTCATCACACTCCTTCTGGCTTCAATATAGGCACTGATGCCCCTCTTCCACAAAATCTTTACACGTGCCACAGTATGTCCCCCACATAAATGTTTTCCATTACCATGTCTCTGTTATAGTTTTAGAACACTCTACACAGCGATTAGTAGGTTTTACAGGTTGATTTTCCTTTGGCAGTTTGGTTTTTTGTGTAGTCGTACACTTGTGTCCCTTGAAATATCTGTTACATTTTAGAACAATGTATCCAGTCTCTTCGCATGACTCGTGTATTTTGTAACAGGCATGGCACACGTTGTTACACTATTGTGTTTCTCCTTATGGTCGTATCCTTTTTGGCAGGTTGTACAGAAATAGCTCCTTCCTAAAAATGCAGGCATACTCAGTGATGACGTCATGGCAATATAATGAATATCTTGTGGTCAAGCAGTCCGGTCCTTTTAAATATTACCGTGAAAATGCTCCTTTGACATTACGTACAGCTGATAATTGTTTAAACCACGCCTGGAACTCTTCATTTCATTAACACCGCAAGGCTCTCTTTGACCACGTCTGATTCATGGTGTAATTCTCAGCCAACTGTCTTTTGTATATCACGCCCTTGACGTATACTGATTCCAATTGTTCATGTTGTCCAGTCTCGCTTTACGGTGTAAATAGGCCCTAGCACAGCATAGCTCATCGGCCGTTTGTATTCGTATAAAACACTTTTTTCTTTCAAAAAATCTATCCACATTCGCAAATGTACGTTTCTTAAGACCGCTACCGCTGGCATATCACATGTGTGATGTCAATCCTTAATACCTCGTCAATCCAACG
>JASEVX010000003.1:85043438-85123438 GCA_031761405.1 Serripes groenlandicus
CAGAGAGAGACAGAGACAGAGAGAGAGAGAGAGAGAGAGAGGGGGAGAGAGAGAGAGAGAGAGAGGAGAGAGAGAGAGAGAGAGAGAGAGAGAGAGAGAGAGAGAGAGACAGAGACAGAGAGACAGAGAGAGACAGAGAGAGAGAGAGAGACAGAGAGAGAGAGAGAGAGAGACAGAGAGAGAGAGAGAGAGAGACAGAGAGAGAGAGAGAGAGAGAGAGAGAGAGAGAGAGACAGAGACAGAGGGAGAGAGAGAGAGACAGAGAGACAGAGAGACAGAGACAGAGCGAGAGAGAGACAGAGAGAGACAGACAGACAGACATACAGACAGACAGACAGACAGACAGACAGACAGACAGACAGACAGACAGACAGACAGACAGACAGACAGACTGAGAGACCAAGAAGACCACCAAATGAAGATTACTATGAAATTGGTTTACTGGTTAAGGAGGAGATGGTGTTTAAAGCTAAACGTATACAATGAACGACGCCGACTACCTGACGGATGATGGACAAAAGGTGATCTAATTAGACTTAAGAAAATGGAAACTAGCCCCTGCCAATTGCGGCCATGTTTTTCATCTAATCAATTTAAACTAAAAATAAATTTGCAGAGGGTTACTTAGAAAGTGGGCAAGGGTGTTGTAATTAGGCTAGGGCGCGACATCCCAACCCTTAAGGTTCGCTTTGCAGGGGTCAGATACCACTATTCTTCCCCCCTTTTTTGATGGGAGGCAGCTTTTTCTCTTGCTGCCTTTTGTGGCGGTCAGGCAGTTTTCTCTTTTGCTGCGACTCATAAGCCATTTGTATGGCTGGGTAGGACTTTTGACTACAAATGTGAATGTTACACTTTTATATCAATTCATTGTATATATATTACTTGTTTTAAGTATCACTTAGATACAATATAAAACAACTGCCACCTCAAACATATGTTGAGGCATCGGAACTAGTCGGCTGGTTTGCAATAATTATAATTGTATGCTTTCGGTAATTTTCATTTTAAAGTTCATATATTATGACATTTTTAATTTGTCTACCTTAAAGCAATCGTTTGTTAAGTTGGAATAATACGGTGGAACAGATGTTCCCCTGAGAAAAAGAAAGTTTGCTAGTTTTTAAAAGTTGTTTTCTTTCCACAATTGTTACAAAGGATGTTTTCCACAAAATTTCCAAACGTCGTCTTTATCAGGGAATAGGCTAATATAGATAAAGTCAATAATTGTTTACTAAGATTATGTTCCCGTTATTATTATTTCTTTATCATTTCATTTACCATACCACTGTTTATCTTCTTCTTCTTCTTCTTCTCATCATCTTATATTTTTCATAATCTCAATTCACTTAAGCTTGTATATAATCATGTCAGTTCATCTTTTCCACATTTTCTTTTCATTTTGCCCATGAAGTCGTGTATTGTTTCTTTATTGTAGTCTTCGAAATTTAAGGAAATAAAGATTTATATATATATACCTTTTTTCGAGTGCACGGGACCGAATGATTTTTCCCCAGTACGCGGTATATTAATTTTCACAATATTTCACCAGTCTTTCTATGTAAACTAACACACACTCATCCACTAAGGTATCTCGTAGATAAAGAGCATTCATGAAATACAATACACCGCTGTTCGTAAATTTCCAACCAATAGAAACGCTTGATTTACACTGGCGTAGGTTGACACAAGAATTGTCGCCACGAGTAGGTTTGAAAACGTGAATAAATATTTTAACAGCATTTATATCAACTCAATTGTAGGTGTGTGAAGTTAGCACGTAGGTCGTAGCTCGTAGGTCGACAGTCAAATTTATTTTCAGAGAGTGTTGACCTGGCGCGTAGGTCGTAGGTCGACAGTCAATTTTATGCTCAGAAAGTGTTGATCTGGCTCGTAGGTCGTAGGTCGACAGTCAGATTTATTTTCAGAGAGTGTTGATCTGGGTCGTAGGTCGTGGGTCGACAGTCAGATTCACATTAAGATAGTGTTGACCTGGCGCGTAGGTCGTAGGTCGACAGTCAAATTTATTTTCAGAGAGTGTTGATCTGGCTCGTAGGTCGTAGGTCGACAGTCAGATTCACATTAAGATAGTGTTGACCTGGCGCGTAGGTCGTAGGTCGACAGTCAAATTTATTTTCAGAGAGTGTTGATCTGGCTCGTAGGTCGTAGGTCGACAGTCAGATTCACATTAAGATAGTGTTGACCTGGCGCGTAGGTCGTAGGTCGACAGTCAAATTTATTTTCAGAGAGTGTTGAGCTGGCTCGTAGGTCGTAGGTCGACAGTCAAATTCACATTAAGAGAGTGTTGACCTGGCGCGTAGGTCGTAGGTCGACAGTCAATTTTATGCTCAGAAAGTGTTGATCTGGCTCGTAGGTCGTAGGTCGACAGTCAAATTTATTTTCAGAAAGTGTCGACCTGGCGCGTAGGTCGTAGGTCGACAGTCAGAATGCTATTAAGATAGTGTTGACCTGGCGCGTAGGTCGTAGGTCGACAGTCAAATTTATTATTAGAGAGTGTTGATCTGGCTCGTAGGTCGTAGGTCGACAGTCAGATTCACATTAAGATAGTGTTGATCTGTCGCGTAGGTCGTAGGTCGACAGTCAAACTTATGTTCAGAGAGTGTCGACCTGGCGCGTAGGTCGTAGCTCGACAGTCAGAATGCTATTAAGATAGTGTTGACCTGGCGCGTAGGTCGTAGGTCGACAGTCAGATTTATTTTCAGAGAGTGTTGATCTGGCGCGTAGGTCGTAGGTCGACAGTCAGATTCACATTAAGATAGTGTTGATCTGTCGCGTAGGTCGTAGGTCGACAGTCAAACTTATGTTCAGAGAGTGTTGACCTGGCGCGTAGGTCGTAGGTCGACAGTCAATTTTATGCTCAGAAAGTGTTGATCTGGCTCGTAGGTCGTAGGTCGACAGTCAAATTTATTTTCAGAGAGTGTTGATCTGGCTCGTAGGTCGTAGTAGGGTAGAATTACCTATCCGGCAGCCATCTTGGATGGATACGCTTGGGTGATTTCAAAATGGCCGTTCCAAGATGGCCGATTCAAAATGGCCGCCACAAGATGGCCGACAAAGATGGCCGACTAGGGTGATTTCAAGATGGCCGATTCAAAATGGCCGACACAAGATGGCCGACTTAAAATGGCCGCCATAAGATGGCCGACTTAAAATGGCCGCCACAAGATGGCCGCTTCAAAATGATCATCACAAGATGATCGCTTCAAAATACTAGATCAGAAATAAGTTTCATGAAAGCTAAGTGGTCTTTTTAAGAAATACAATTAAAAATATAAGATCTAATATTTTCTTTAATTCTTCTCATCATCTTACATTTATAACTCTTAGCTTGAAAAGTATCTTAACAAAAAGTTTCCATCTTTTTGTTTAAATGTTTTCAAAACTATATTCTAGAGATATATCATAGGAAGGAAAGAGTTAATATTATAAGCATACATTGAAAAGAGTTACACATCTTATCACATGTGCTATCGTGTTTACATAGAATAAGCCCCGCCCCCTCACCCCATTCGCCAAACCAATAATTTTATCCATACAGGTGGCATTTACACTGTCCCTATAATCAACCCTTTTCATGCGAAAATGATTTGTTTCGAAAGAATAAGATTGATTTTCAGCACCAAATCTAAGTCCAAACCTATGATTTATATAATGTACTAAGGAAAGGGTTCTGATTTTGATTTCCGCGATATTATTTTTAGTTCAAAATTTCTATATAATGATACATATAAAACTCACCATATTAGAGTTGTTGTAGCTGAGAAAGGATTAATCCTTTCGCAGCTATAGACGTATTTTAATGTGATTTAATCGTCATGTTTTTGTTTAAGAAACAACCTCTAAAGAAGAAATTGTTCTAAACAAACAATATCCCTTTTTCTCTAATGTTTCTGACTTCTGGTATTCATTATTCATTTTTCTATATTTTTGTTTAAATGTTTTCAAAACTATATTTTAGGGATATATCATAGGAAGGAAAGAGTTAATATTATAAGCATACATTGACAAGAGTCACACATCTTATCAGACGAGCTATCTTGTTTACATCAAATAAGTCGCCGCCCCCCTCACCTCGTTCACCAAACCAATAATACTAGCGGTATTTACACTGTCCATATAATCAACCCTTTTCATGCGAAAATGATTTGTTTCGAGAGAATAAGATTGATTTTAAGCACTAAATCTAAGTCTATGATTTATATAATCTACTAAGGAAAGGGTTCTGATTTTGATTTCCGCGATATTATTTTTAGTTCAAAATTTCTATATAATGAAACTTACAAAACTATTCATTGTAGATTTGTTATATCTGAGAAAGGATTAATCCTTTCGCAGCTATAGACTTATTTTGATGTGATTTAATCATCATGTTTTTGTTTTAGAAACAACCTCAGTAGTAGAGGGCGTGACCCTAGACCAAAGTGTTTACTATATGTTCAATAGGAATCCGCCATTTTGTTTTGTGGAGTCAATTTTTTCCTCTATATTCCTACGTATTTAATAGTAACCCGCCATTTTGTTTTGTGGAGTTAATTTTTCTCCTCAAGATTCAAGTGTATATATTACTGACCATCCATGTTGTTTTGTGGAGTCAATTTTTACATGTATATGTAGGATTCTGAAAACCCTATCATTTAGGGGAGTCCCTATACCCTAGATCTGCTTGTAGGCCTTTCTTTATCATTTTAAAGATGCGTAGGTGCGGTTCACACTATTAAATAGGCACATCGGTTTCGACCTAACAACATCTCCATGCGTCAAGATGACAGCTTTAATAGGATGTTGATATCGGGGGTATTCCCAGGAGCGGAACTCATTTCTCAACCATATTGCTTTTCTATTAGAGTACTACGAATCGCTAATTAAGAAACACAAAAAGATTTTTTTTTTTTTTTCAGTTTTATTTGTATTCATAGATTAACATGTATGCAATTATAAACATAGAATTATATAAAATAGTGTATAATACATTTTAGATCACAGCAAAGCTAAGCCGATTCAATAACCATAGGGGTATGACATGTAGCCGTCTTTGATAACTCTTTTATCGAACACAAGTCTATAATCTTTCTTATGAGATGTGGTCAATAGTCGGGCGTTATCTCGATCACGAACAATTTTGAACTGGTCAGTTACTGTAACTACATCGTCTTTGTCCTCCGTTACCATTCTCTTTAATGTATTAAAATTAATGTCCAGACAGTTCTTGTAGTTGAGTGTAATACCGCGCACTTTACAATGTGTTGTCTTTCCGTCCCTGTCAGGATGAGCCAACTGATAGGCATAATTTTTAGGACCACCCGTTACAAACACCTTTATTGTGTTCCCAGGAGTTTCGTCGGTCAAGTCACCTAAATAGTCGCCAAGATTAGGTACCCATTCTCCCGGTTTTGTCGAAAATACGACGGAATCAGTGTCTGCATATAAGGCACGGGGACCAAGCTGTTCCAAATAGGAATAGAGCTTTAAACGTGCCTGAGCCGTAGTATAGGCAGCTATGACAACGTTGGTTTTTTCCGAGGTTTCAATGAATTCTTCTTTATATTTCCACCTTACTTCTACCATGTCATCCGAAACAAAGTTTACGCCTGTCACATCCTCTCGGTCTGAAGTTAGTTTATCAAAGTATATGGAAGGGTCATCAATGTATTCGACCTGAGACATACTAGGTCTTTGACCAAATTTACCCCAGAACGAATTCAACATGAGTTTGGCCAGAGAGCGCATACCAGGGTTCTTTTTTATGTTGTTATAGTCCAACAAAATACCTTCTTTCTCATGATATAACTGAATGTATTTCTGTTTATCAACTTCTGTTTTAGACCAGCCAGGCCAACCGCTGGCTTCCTGTTTGATTTTAAGAAATGTATTGACGTATTGTGTAAACAGGCCCCCGCTTTTTGTTTCATTGTCATATTGGGATATGTGATCGAAATGCCATACTTCGTATACAGTGAGTACACAATACCCCTTCTCAATAGCCTTTTTTACTTCGTCAGTGACCCATGTACCAATAAATGAGCGTTCACTGTCCATGTGTGTACAAGACTCTTGTTGTTTTGTATCGGCACATGTCCTACATAAAGCAAACAGTAATTTACCATTCATTTTACAAGGTAATATAGGTACGAAGAGACCTTTTGGTGGAAGGATCTTACATTTGATAAGGCCTTCGTAGGTGTCGATACTGTTGAAATCTTCAGTGATGATGGTAGGATGACCTAAGGGTATTTTCCCCGTTTTATTGATAAAAGGGTATAGTGACGTGACGTCATAGTAGTTGAGTGTTTCATCCCCAGTAGTTTCTTTAAACAGAGTGAAGGCCTCTGTTCTACCTCCAAAGAAAGCATCCCGGGGTTGTAACGGAGTCACTTGTTCAAGACTATGTACAAAATTGGCCATTTTGTCATTGTATTTCAATTGATGTTCAAATTCAGATTCCCAGATGGATTGGTAAATGTAGCCTCTGTCCTCCAGGTATTTCTGTTTGTCCAATGTCTTTTGATAAAGGTCGCCCATGGTCAATTTACTGACCGGGTGGAGTGTAGAGCTGGCATACATTTTTGGATGTCCATGCCAAAAGTCCCCGTGAAATTCCAGAACCTCTTTCTGGCCATTTGTTTCATAATACCCATCGACTTTGTAGGGACCAATGACTTTCTCACCTCCGTTTCTAGCGTGTTGAATACGCACACCCAATTTATGTGATAGGTATTTAATCCATTGGAGCGCTTTCACAGATTGAACTTGTTCAGGGTGATAACCATGGGAAGGAATCAAACCTATAGTGTCACGGTCCAGAAAGTTAGTACGGAATACGCGCTGACAAGCTGAGGCAATGGTAATACTTTTTTCAAATGGGTCAACACCAGTGATGTGTATGAAATCTTGCCTAAATCTCAAAGCACAGCGTCTTAATATGTCCACGTCTGACGTACAGTATTTAAGAAGTTCATGTCGAAAGTCAAAGGTTTTGTTTTTATTTTCGTCATACCATTGTAGGAATTTGGTTCTATCTTCAGCTTTCATGGCGGCTGAATTGTAATAATTCAAGTCAGGTAAATGGTCCAAAACAATAGTCTGATGTTCTTTCTTATTAAACAGATGTGGAAAATACCCTTTGGCTAATTCAGAAAAGCCAAACATCATAGGGAGTTTGGACAAGGCCATTGGCAGAAAGTTAAGAGAATCGATCATTTTAACTTTACTGTGAGGCTCAAATAATGACATAATTTTAGCCCCGTTGGGAATAACACTTGGCAAAATTCCATTCTTGTACAAGTATTTTAAGATGGGGTAGGAATCATAACCCTGAAAATTATGACACAGTACAATAGCACCACAGTTGTCTTCTGAAAACATCCAGTCACAAAAAGCATCTACTGTATCAGTACCAGAAAACACAAATTCATTCTTTCCACACAAATTACATTCACTCATACTGGTCACGTCTTCATACATACATTTCGAACATACTTTGTGAGCTACACATAGATTTGGCATATGTTCGTAAGAACCACACATTGTCCTTTTACAATTAACGCATTTTCCGTTCTCCCCTGGTCTGAAACCATTTTCACATTCTATAATGTCGTCTTGGGAACACTCAAAATCGAAAAATATATATGTTTGTTTAATGTCTTCATCTTCTTCTTCATCACACTCTTCTGGCTTCATATAGCACTGATGCCCCTCTTCCACAAAATCTTTACACGTGCCACAGTATGTCCCCCCACATATATGTTTTCCATTACACATGTCTCTGTTTATAGTTTTAGAACACTCTACACAGCGATAGTAGGTTTTACAGGTTGATTTTCCTTTGGCAGTTTGTTTTTTGTGTAAGTCGTAACACTTGTGTCCCTTGAAATATCTGTTACATTTAGAACAATGTATCCAGTCTTCTTCGCATGACTCGTGTATTTTGTAACAGGCATGGCACACGTTGTTACACTTGTGTTTCTCCTTATGGTCGTATCCTTTTTGGCAGGTTGTACAGAAATAGCTCCTTCCTAAAAATGCAGGCATACTCGTGATGACGTCATGGCAATATAAGAATATCTTGTTGTCAGAGTCCGGTCCTTTGTAAATAATACCGTTGAAATGCTCCTTTGATATTACGTACAGCTGATAATTGTTTAACACGGCCTGGAACTTCTTCATTTCATTAACACCGCAAGGCTCTCTTGACACGTCTGATTCATGGTGTAATTCTTCAGCCAACTGTCTTTGTATATCACGCCCTTGACGTATACTGTTCCATTGTTCATGTTTGTCCAGTCTCGCTTTACCGGTGACAATGGCCCTAGCACAGCATAGCTCATCGGCGTTTTGTATTCGTATAAAACACTTTTTTTCTTTCAAAAATCTATCCACATTCGCAAATGTACGTTTCTTAAGACCGCTACCGCTTGGCATATCCACATGTGTGATGTCAATCTCTAATCCCTCGTCAATCACAAAGTCTTCGTTGGATTGAAGTACTCGTTCCACTTCGGATAGAAATCTGTCAACCGACAATTCATGAAGACGCAGAAACGGTACCACTATAGGATAGTCCAATGTAGGACTCTGTACCGTCATACGTATTAAATCTCCTGGCTTGGCGTGTGACGTCATGTCCTCCAATACGGCAGCAAACATTCGTTTCAATGTGTTTGGTATATCGTGATTTGTGAATTCCCCCTTTCAATGATCCATTTATATTTCTGAGTTAAAATATGTTTCTGAGGTTGATTTGAAACAGTTTTTAACATAGACACATACGCATTTTCGTTCATTTGTCTTTTTTTTTTTTTGGTTTTGATTATGTGAAATTCCTATTTATTGCCATCATCTTTCAATTTAAAATAAATACTTAATATATGTTAACGCTGTTATGGTGTTATACAAGACTATGAAAAAAGTTTATATGCAAGTGCGAAAAGTAAATTGACTAATACATAGCCCCCAATAAGGTTTTGAACTTGTGGTCATAGACAACATAGACAAACAAACATCTATGAAATAAAAGCGTCTGAATCGGTTGAAATTGAGGTTACAAAACACTTTTTTGTGTGCCATTATTATTCAATTATGGATGTATAACTGAGCGTTGCTTAACGAAAAAAATCATTCAAGTATTTGCGAGCGTTAAAGACACAGATCAGCTTGTAAATCCATGCAATTTAATCCGCATCTAGGTGTATATGTAATAGAACCCTTTGTTATACTTCGGACAAACAGTATACACCTGGCTCATGTCTGATGTATGTGTGGGTAAATCGTAATATATACACTTGTCGAAAACATCCTAGACAGTAGAAAACAGCTCAATCTATTATGTACACAACATACTGACTCCAGTTAAACAGTGATGTAAGTACTATATTACGTTATGGCTGACGTGATTTGTAAGAGAGATTGACCATGAAATAATTTCTCAACGGGTGCTGCACTTGCAGGAGGCTGTTTAAGATGCGTGTTTCATTCTTAAAAGTCGTGAAGAAATTGGCTTCAATTTTCGTAGACTTACATTCATGTACATGGATTATGTATAAAGGGAAACTACAAACGGTGCAGTACATTAAGAGCCAATTTAACAAATTTTCAGCTTCGATTTTCAATTATATGACCAGATAGAAAAACAACGTTCGTGGCATATTTAACCAGTGTAGATATAGATCAATCCGCGTATCCAAGTCTGATCTTAATTTCAGCCATTGGAAAATTAACGCTTTCATGATTGCATAGACCAGTCTTTTCCCACACACATAAGTTGGAAATATCATTCATACCTCATATATTTGTTTTTATGTTCTTGTACGGGGTAGGGGGCAGAAGATTTACATGTATCACTCAGTTGCATAACCATAAAGTGATAGTTTCATCGTTCGAAAAAGAAGGTCATTTGATACCTATATAAACGATTCTGCTAATTCAGTGGCTATCTAGATTTTGACATGGATTGAGATCATGGAAAAACGGATTTTATATCAAAATGGTTTGTATAAGATGACAAGAAGGATCCTGGAATCGCTGTTCATGTTGTTGTTCACTGCTCTCTTGAAGCAACAATGATTCTAGATATTTTTTAAACCATAGGGAAAACGCAGTTTGATGAAAGGATCTTGACCAGTTGTTAAGTTTATGCTGTATGCTGTGATTCGTGTTGGATACTTGCACGTTTAACAATTCTTCCGTTAATACGGTGATAACATGTAGTTAATTACAATGAATTATTTCTAGCAGTATTCAACCCATTATTCATTCTAGGCAACTGTCTGTCTGTAAATATATGGAGTATCTTTTTCTTTTCAATACAATGTTATGCCGCCATGCATCGGTGGTGAACACAATTTATATGATATCGACATAATGAAAGATCGGCCTGGCTGTTGTTATTTGTTCTGCATCCAAATCAAGATGCTATATGGTACATAAAATAGGCAATAAAGTAGAGTTATGCTATATAATTAAATATATACGGTATTATCATCTTCATAAATGTGCGACTAATTAAATCCTGATAAGCTTATGCATTTTTTTCAGCCTGGTCAGGATCGCCCTTGTCCATTCAGATTTACATTTTTCCTGAGAGGAAGTTTGAAAGAAATGTTAAAAGCCAACTTAGAAACGAGTTGAGGCATAGTATGAAATATAAATGAAATCGGCATTGATTTTGTCGTTATCTAGTTATCCAAGCTGTCATTAAAGCAGACTTTTGCAGATCTGAATGTTTGATTGGACAAATATACACCTGAACATGTTGTTATCTAATCCCAACTGTCATATGTTCCCCCACTGACGAACCAAGTGTTGTTTTGATTATAACAATTTGAAGTCAATATATCAAGAAAGAAATTTCTAATTCTTAAAATCCTACAAAACTCATGTGTTTACCCCCAAAATATAAGTCATCTAATCCCATCTTCTACAACATGCAATGTTAAAAGGGTATTATATATTACTGTGATACAAGTTTGAAAACCCTAGCACTTGAAAAAGATACTAAACGTATTTGTTTTAAATGACAAAGTCCACAAAAAATGAAAATATATATCCTATTGTATGGCCCAAAAGTCCGCTTTATATACCAAATTATTCATTTATAAAATGTGTTTTGTAATATTTGTTTGGGTTTTACGCTGTTTTCAACATCATATCAGTTATATCACGACTACAGTTCACTTATTTATGATATTTGGGTAAATAAACCAGTATTAGGCTAGGATATGTGCCTTTTCCATAGGACACTCCATCGTGATCGTCATTCCGCGACTGGGGATCGAACCCGGACGCTTACCAATCGACCTCGGCGGTTTCTTCTTATAAATTGTGTAGGCAAACTTTGAAAGAAATCTATTAAAAAATGAAGTAGCTATGTCTACTTCTCCGGTTCCACAAATATCGACAGAATTTCATGTTTTTATCCCAAAGATAGGTAACACTCGGGAGACACTCAAAATCCCCTCAGTCAAAATCCCCTCACCCTGAAAATGATAGGGTAGTCAAAATCCCCTCAACCAAAATGTTAGGGTAGTCAAAATCCCCTCGACCGAAATGATAGGGTAGTCAAAATCCCCTCGATGGGATTAGCAGGGTAATCATAATGTTTGACATTAGGAGACATCCAAGGTGTCTAAGGCTAACATAACATTGCACTAAAAAGACAAATAACATAGTAAGTAATTTAAATCATTTTAATGTTTCTAGGACATATTATATTTTCACAGTTTAACTAACCACTTTCTACCATATTTAGACACTCATGTGTTTATCTTATTCTTATAAGTTGTCCAATTATGGACAAGAATTCTGAAGGGACTTATAGTTGTGACAAACAGGATTAAAGCAATTATCACCTCAATTCATTTATAACATGTGACTGAATTATCACCAATCATTGGGGTTTTGTTTACTCTGCATTTTCAATCAGTACGGTTTTGTCTACGCTGCATTTTCAAAGAAGCATTTTGTCTACTCTACATTTTCAGTCATATGGGTTTGGATACCCTGCATTTTCAATCATATGGGTTTTGAATACTATGCATTTTCAACGAGTAGTTTTGACTGTAAACGGAAATGATGTACTATATTTAAATTTGCATTTAGCTTTACAAGAAAATATATGATCTTAGATTGAGCGGATTATGAATACCCATCAAGGGGATTTTGACTACCCTATCATTTTGGTCGAGGGGATTTTGACTACCCTATCATTTTGGTTGAGGGGATTTTGACTACTATGCCATTTTCAGAGTGAGGGGATTTTGACTGAGGGGATTTTGACATACACTCGTAACACTCAACATCTACAATAGCCAATGTGATGAAGGGTATATTAGCCGTAACACACGTTTGAAAGCAATAGTAATTGTACTTTTTGAGTAAATATAAATAAAAAAACGAAACTGCGAGTTGCTAATCGCACATGTTTAAAAAGATCAAGTCAAAAAACACATTTTTAAAAAGAAACCTTAATGTATGACCTTAAAGCTCTATGGTATGTTTAAATCAGTTATTTCATAAATGTGCGTGCACAATTTGAAGTTAATCTAACAAGAAATGCAGAAGCAATAATCTACGAAACTGAAATTCGTGCTTTTACCGCAAAAGGAAGGTCACACTCAGCATATTCAGCATTCAACGTGAAGAAATTTATTAGATGTAAATATGATCCAATTTTGAAAACCCTATAAATTTGCTTTTTAAGAAAGGCAATTGATCGAAACTTTAACGTTGAACTAAAGGCAATTGTGAAAAATGATAAATTTCAAAAATACCTTTTTTAAAAAAAAATCTTTACAAATGTACGACCCAAACACCCATTGAATATATTGAAGTACTTTATTTATCAAATGTATGTGCAATATTTGAAATTATTGTAACAAAAAATAAGAAGGTATGGCCAATTCTCAAAATCCAACAAAGTTTTCCAAAATGCTCGTATTAACCTCAGAGAGAAGATCACAGTCAGCATCTTCAGCAAACAATGCGACGAAGGGTGTTACATGTATATGTAATTATAACCCAAGTTTTAAAGCCGCGGTACAAATATTTATTGATTAACCCTTTTCCTCATATTTCTGACGCCTCTGCAGCAGACAGCTTTTTGAAAACATATTGACAAAAGAAAAAATTGCTCAAAACGAGCAATTTCTCCTTTTGCCACAATGTTTTCCACTTTTAGTCATAGGTTATTCATTTAATTAAAGAGATTTTCTATTTTTGACAAAATTATGTTCAAAGTCGTCTGCTGCAGAATTGTCGTATCAAGGAAAGGGTTAAAGGTAAACGTACAAGACGGATGTTTAATGCAAAGCATCAAAGAGAAGCCGCAATATTTCGTTTCACATGAAGAAATAAGAAAAAAGATCATTTAAATCCACAAACATTAGAACAATTTAATCTGTAGTCAGTAATGCTGATATCGATTATTGAAGATATAAGTTTTATGTAGGATATTTAACCTGGCAGGGTCTGTGTTTTAAGTGAATGAGATAATTTAGAGTTAAGCTGATCATAAAAAGTGACATATAATACTAAAGATAAATGGACAAGAGGTTATGGTAAATTTAAATTAGTACCAAAAACAATCAACTATTTGTATTGAACACACGCCCTGTTATGATAATGTTTTATCAAATAATGCTGACACACAGAAAATCTGTTTTTCGTTTGTATCGGTAAGTCATGATAATGGATAAGGGTTTCCCACATAAAACAAATCTGCAGTAGACGACCTTGAAATTATCAAGTAAAAAAAAATCTCTATAAATGATCGTATGATAATTGAAAAGTGTTGAATTATTGTGGCAAATGCAGATATTGCTCATCATTATACAATCTCTATAAATGATAGTAAGATAATTGAAAAGAGTTGAAATTATTGTGGCAAATTGAGCAATTGAAAATCAAAGTTGTCGGATTACAAACGCACAATCTCGAGTTGACGAAACTGATGTGAACTCGTGTCGTGATTAGCATTCAGAAAATCAAGTAAACGTATTTCTATGTCCACGTAATCCGAAAAACTGACAATAGCTGCAGCGACTTTTGAAAACATTGTGACAAAAAGAGAAATTGATCACGAGGAATTTATCCTTTTGCTACAATGTTTTCTACTTTATGTCCATAAAGTATACCTTCATTTAGCAAGATGTTCCATTTTTTACTTAATGTGCTACGTATAAGGGAAAGGCTTAACATAGGAACTAGTTTCAATTTTTTTGAAAACGTTAAACCAGTGCTTGAAAATTTACTTGAATTTATTTCTCAAACTGTAAATTTACCGGTTGATATAAGAGTTGAAATGCTGGCTACATTTACAGTGATAAGTTAAATACAGTTCAGTTTATCCGATCACACTTTGTTTGTAAGAACCAGAAGATTTCATTTCATTTAAGTATTCTGAATGTTCACATCGCATCCGTGATAAAACATGTTGTTGGCTAGGCAAAATACACCGATATCGTGTTTACCGCGATATTCATGAAATGTGGAACTGCAACAGCGAAATAAAACGAAATTGGTCTTGAAACAGATATTTCTGTGGTTTAAATCTTTTCATGTCTGCATTTTGCGATGACAATTGTACTCAAAGTTAACTTTGAATCCAGTATGTACTGAACATGAAAGTCAGATTATTAAAAGCAAAGCAAATGAAAAATGTATGTGAAATTGCGATAAAAATGAAAATCTATAAATAGACTATAGATGAATGATACTGTCTTTTATTTTAGCTCTTAACTTGATTCGGGAACCAGAGTCGCTGCCTGGCCGCTTACGACATTTACACACTAGACCAAATTGAGATCGGTTTAAAACGCGTTGGTGAATACGGATTAAATCTAAAACGTGGACTAAATATTAAGATTTAGATTTAGACAAATATCTAAATTGAAAAGTTTAGTGAATACGGGACGAGGCTTCTTCGTCTAATTACTGCGTAATATATCATAGCATGTAATTTTAAGGAACCAGACTACATTTACAAATTCAATAGAAGGGTTCTCTATGTTACTGTCTAGAGTAGATACAGTATGAATTTCGCTTAAATAAAAATGTACATACATTCGATTAATATACTGGCCTTTGTCTTTTGTTTTTAATTTGTAAAACTCACACATGTATATAGAGTGTAAAAGGGATGACCTTACATTAATGTACTTAGAAAGGACAAAGAGAAATCAAGTTATGTGGTCACGCTGGCAGGTCTAAATATTCTCCTTGACCGAAAATTAAAAGCATCCCTACAGAATCTTCAACGAAATATGGTAGTCAACCTCACATTGCTTTGTGTTTCATAATTATCAAACATTTCTTTAATATATCATATTCAATTATGTTTTCCGAAATGGCCGACAAGGGAAGTAGCTATTGTAGTTCCTGGAACTATATATTAACATTTCTTACAAGCATAGTTAACACAATATCGTTCAACGGAACACGTTTGCTGCCTGCGCAAGTCGGACGGATAATAACTGAGAAAATGACCGGACCAAAGAAACAAAACAAATGGGAATAACATCAGGATAGGACCATCAGACGTCGGGTTGTAGATGTATCGTATTCGACTAATTTTCCTTTGAATGATCGCTTAGATAATTCTGTAAGTATTTTCGCTAAGGTTTTCAGGTATTCAAACAATGTATGTACTTTCTGCGTAAAACCACGATTTGATTTAAACATGCTTCGTATGGCGATTCGGGGGTATTACTGCATCTGCATTCAGTAAAAACATTTTGATTGGACAAACATATACATGGAATCGCTGTTCTTACTCATTCGATATTATGACGAATTGAAGTACTTTATGTTGACACCGGTATATATATATTTGATTGGTCAATGGGAATCTTTATGACGAATTTTGATTGGACAAACATACACACACGGAGTAAATTGTGTATGACCGAAATACACAAATCACAACGCACAAGCATTATGAGGACAAACATGTTTCTTAATGTTTAGAACGTAGTCCCCATAATGATGTTTTCTATAACAAAAACTTTTCGTGGACCCGAGTGTAAGTCCTCAAAATATAAAAAGTCCTCTGACCGTTGATGTGTATCCAATGTTCAGTCCTCACAACACTATACCAACGTATGGTATTGGTCCCAAACCAATAAGTGTTGACAAGAAAAAATATTCAGATCTCCCATAATTCATGTTTAATACAATATTAAAACAGTTCATAAAATATATCAGGTGACCAAAGCTGCATAGTATAAATCTTTATATCAGAATCAGAATCAGAATCAGAATCTTTATTTTCATTTGACTTGAACAAAATGTTCATCGTCATATACATAATTATAATTATTTACATACATGTAACAAAAAGCAATTTTTTAATATATATTCATGGAATAACAAATTTGAATATTAACTTGATTATAGATAAAGATGTTGTAGGCGGAAGTAACCATAATGTGTTAATGTTTTTGATTTAAAAATGTTTTATAAATAGATAGACTTTTCCGTTTCTTTAATTTCCAAAAATATAACAAACCACACGCGCATGTCAGCAAGGGTATCCTTCGTTATTTAACCGGACAGCCCCACTGACACGCAACGCGGCTATATGTGAGCTTATTTACACAAGAAGATAAAACATAAAATACCATATATTGTTCACACGCGCACACTGAGTAGAACATGTCAGTAGGGGTGTCCGACAGAGTTAAATCGGACGTCCATCCGACATGCAATGCAAAGAATACGCGTGCATATGAACTGCCCATATATTACTATACATTTATATACATATTCAAAGATAAACATAATTTATACATATATGAACAACCACAATCACCTATATGTGGGCACGCTTGTTTGCTTGTACTTGAAAATGTGTGAAAGCGTAGATGCGTACGTGCGTGCGAAATTGTGTATTTAGTGATTGCGTGCATGCAAATGTTCACCCGTCGTATTTGATCTTTGTCGAATCGAAATACAAAGATCGCTACAGGTGAAAAAGGGGTGTATGTGGATTATTCGTATTTTTAAATTTTCTTATGTTTTGATAGGAGTGTGTGGATAATATTCACCGGTAAAATAGCATTTTGTCTTATTCGGTATTCAGTTTTTGTGTTCTTAATTCAAACGAATTAATGCAATATACTGCAATATTATTCAATAATTTAGATTTTGTACTAGTTAGTAGCTGTGTAAGTTTAATCATATTTGGTTTATCGTAATAATATTTTGGTATATACTTAACTCGTGATATCTTAAAGCAGGGGCAAATTAGTATAAAATGATATTCATCTTCAATTTCGTTTAATTCGCAAACTGTACATTTTCTATTATTTCTTTCTATATTATTGTGTCTACCAGTTACAATATTAAGTTGATTTGAGGCTAATCTGATTTTTGCTAAAGCGTTTCTGCGTCTAGTGTTAAACATTTTGAGTAGGTATGGAGATATTTCAAATCTATCTTTTAATGATATGTACAAAGTTAACGATGTCTTATTTTTCATATCTTGATTCCAATCATTTATAAAGAGGTCAATAAGTCTATTTCTAAGCAGTGGTATAAATATGTTAATGTTTACAGATGCAGGAAACAACCAAACATCGTGAAAGCCACACTTTTCTAGTAATGTTTTAACTTTATTAGCCCAGTTAAGGGTTCTACTATTCAGGTCAATGTTTGTTCTCATTGTTTGTATAACTGTATATAAGATACAATTATCGCTTTTTACACTATGTAGGCTGAGAAAATATTTGATAATTCTTGTTTTTATATTAATTGACAATGGAAACCTCCCCAATTCTCCGTATATAGCACTATTACTAGTTGACTGTTTAACATTTAATATTATTTTAAGAAATTTACGGTGTACTCTTTCAACGGCTTCTGACTGGAAGAAACACCACACTTCACAAGAATAGTTTAGTATTGAGGCTACAAACGAATCAAATAAAGACAACATTACTTTAATTGGGATTTCTTTTCCTCTAGTAATTGACAACAGTGCGTACATTGCTTTAAGCGCTTTTCCCGCAAGTGTTTTATTCGCATTCATAAATGACCCTCCGTTAGTAAAGACTACTCCAAGATAGTTGAAGCAATGAACAGTTTCTATTTCAACTGCGGCATATGTAAATTTCGGTTGCTCAGTGTTTCCACTACCCTTTTGGAATATCATTACTTTTGTTTTTTCTGTATTAACCTCTAGTTTCCACTTTTTGCAATACGATTCGAAACTGAATAGCAATTGTTGTAATCCCTCAGCCGTTTCCGATAAAATGACTGAGTCATCTGCGAATAGTAAGAGGTATATATTTAATTGATCTAATGTGAGGCCTGGGTTATTGTTGTTTTGTAGGAAAAGTTCTATGTCATTAAGAAAAAGTGAAAACAAAATCGGTGAGCTGATCTCACCCTGCAATAAACCGACATTGCATTCAAATAGGTCCGATAAACTGTTTATATGTTTCACGCATAGTTTTATATCATCGTACATAGAGCGTATAACCTTGAATAGTTTACCGTTAATACCCTGTTTAATAAGTTTACACCACATACCATTACGGTAAATTGAGTCGAAACACTTCTTAAAATCTACAAAGCAGCAATAAAGTTTCTTTTTAGTTTGTAATTGTTTTTCTATGAAGGCATTTAACAGGAATATAGCGCCGTTGTACTGTATTTAGGTTAAAATCCAAACTGAGCGTCTGTAATTACATCACTTTGAACTGACCACTGTTTGAGTCGCTCATTAAGGATAGACATAAATAATTTTCCGAAACAGCTGGTGAGGGTAATCCCTCTATAGTTGTTTGGGTCGGAGTTATCTCTTTTATTGAATATTGGGATGATAACGCCACGGGACCACGATTTAGGGTATGTTTGTTTATCAAGTATATAATTGAATAATAATTCTAAAGGCTTCTCCAAAATATCGATACCCTCTTTAAACATTTCATATATAATAGTATCTATTGAACACGCTTTATTTCTATTTAATTTTAAACAGGCTTTTCTAATCTCCTCCCTGGTTATATGCGAGTCGAGTTCGTTGCAACCTGTATCTTGGTTATCTGTGTTATCATAACTGTTTAAAAAGTCAATACACTCAATGTCCTCTTCGTGATTGAATTGTGAAATCAATGATTTAAAATGCTCGTAAAACGAGCTTGTATCAATGTTTTCCGAAACGTCAGTGGTAGTTTTTCGTTTAAATAATTTCCAGAATTCCCGTGGTTTCTTATTTTTTAGTTCTTGTAAAGATCGAGCAAAATGAATGTTATATTATCGCTTTGCATATTTGCAGTATCGTTTGTATTCTTTACGTTTAGATAAGAACTGATATCTATTTTCGTCCGTTTTTTCTAAATTATAAACACACAAAGCTTGTTGGTAATTATATTTTTTATTTTTACATTCGGCATCGAACCATTTTTTATGTTCATTGCATACGTTTTGAAATTGTGCTTGGTTATTTGAGTTGTAAGTTTGTTTAAAGTAAGTATCCCCGCTTTTAGATAAGTAATCTGTAAAACTTTTGACTAAAACATCTGGGTCACAGTTATTTGATATGTTTTCTTGTAGGTCTGTATATAGTAAATTAATGTTGCTATTTATATCATATAAAAATCTCTCTTTGTATTCATTTCTCCATTTAAATACGGTACGTGTTAGTGTTGGCGCGTCATTAGTTAATGCTCGCGTGTTTAAGCTAAATGATAATGGTGCGTGATTCGAGTGGATCGTGAAATCATTCACGCAGAAATACTGTAAACAGTTAAATGAATCCTGGTCAGTAATGAGGTAGTCAACAATACTTTCTCCGTTGTATGTGAAGCATGTCATCTTACCAACCCCAGCATCATCACCAAAGCGGCCATTTACAATACGTAAATTGAGGGATTTATATAAATCTATCAAACGCTCACCAAACCTATTTGTACCGTTATCAGATGATGTACGTGTTAAGTACTGGTCTATTTCAGGCTGCGCATCTATTTCCGATAACGGTCCGTCATGGGCTATGTAATCTGCCCTTTGACCCACGCGTGCGTTCAAATCACCGAATAAGAAAACACGCCCAAGCTCGTGAAATTGACGGATATCGGACTCGATCGTGTCGTATATATCGAAATCGTAAATATTGTAAACAGGTGAACTCTCTGGCGCAATATATGTAAGACAAAGGTAATAGTCTGTTGGATTTGAAAAAAAAGTATTTTCTAACTTAATCCATAGAATACAGATTACTGCGTTTTTGACAAGTTTTACTCCTTTCAGTATATTGTTTTTTACATAAACTATAAGACCACCACCACTACTACGTTTTGCCCTTTTGTGTTGGAATTTGCGGTATGAATGGTATGCTTTATATCCACTTAACTGTATGTTTGATGATTTGTTTGACCACGTTTCACTTAAGCAAATTATATCATAGTTGTTAATGTAAGACACAAAATCCGGACTGTTTATTTTCAGACTAGTTAATCCTTCTATATTCCAGGCTAAACATTTCACGTCACTTCCGCTTTCCCCCTATTTTTGCATCGACTCGTCTAACGCTTCTCTATATAAACAACCGTCTATGAAAAGCTTATCAACAGAAATGTTGGCGACTTTACCTTCATTTCTGGCTTTGATCATAATGGGTATAAGTCGTTTTGGGTATCCATAATTTCTTTTGGGAATTGTTGGCTAATTCCGTGAGGATGTTCCATCTTTCCCGCACTTTTCCGTACTTGTTCTCTATCTTGATATTAAGCAAATTTTGCCACTATAGGTCGTGTCTTTGTAGTATTGAATTTGCCTATTATATGGGCCCTATGTAAGATAATGTTTGTTGATGCATTTTCTATCCCACACTTTGTTTCAATCAGATTAAGCACTTTTTCGGAGCACTGTGAGTCTGTTTCTGTTCTATTTTCGGGTATTCCGAAGAAAAGGAGATTATCTCGCATGCTTCTCGCATTCAGGCTTAAAATTTCCGACTTCATTTCCCTATCTTTTTATCCCCCGCTTTTTCGAAGAAAAAAAGGGGGGTTATTAATTTCGGTTTGTCCGTCTGTCTGTCTGTCTGTCTGTCTGTCACACTTCGTTTCCGTGCAATAACTGCCACAAATGTGAACCGTTTTTTTTCAAACTTGGTAACAAGGTTAAATGCCTTAAGGGCTAGGCCTAGTTCGATCGTCACTTTCGGTGGACTTTTTTCGGTGGAGTTTTGGTCCCTTAATTAACAAAAAAAGTCGTTTCTTGCTGTTTCCGTGCAATAACTGCCACAAACTTGGTAACAACCTAGGCCAAGTTCGTTTAATTTACCCTGTAATACATGTCCAATAAAAAGTCTATTGACATGTTTAAACCTAACCTCAACATTTTCCTACAATATTTCCTGCAAGCGGGGGATATAAATTTCATGAATTTGCTTGTTCCCTTTGTTTCTGTTCAACACATTTCAGCTTATTTAGCATAGAGTCTATTTCGCTTTGTTTTTTGACGAGGTCTTCAATATTTCCTGAGTCGTGGTCCCTACTTTTCTCCATTTCAAAGATTTTGGTATCTAGAGAGTTAACTTTGAGGTCTAACTTATCCAGACGGACTGTTATCTTATCCACGGATGATTGAATACAATCTAATTGTGAGAGCTTTCTCTCCAATTTATCAAATCGTGCCATCATCGTTGAGAACTGATCATTTGTAACTGTCTGTGTTGTGTTTGGAGTCAACGGCGGCGGTAAATTATATACTGGTGACCCTTGATTCAAAGCTTGTGTGTATGAAAACTGAGGGCTAGCCATGTTCTGCGGGATATTGTAATGCCACATATAACCATTTACATTCTGATTTTGACCTTGATTGACGGGGGTCTGAATAGGTTGCTGCTGCTGCTGCATATTAGATTGCATATTTGGGTCGTTTTGTGGTGGGGATGACGACCTATTTTTTTTCACCGTTTTCCCGCTCAAACGCTACCCTCTTTTGTTCTAGTCCTTTGTCTTTATCCGATGGGGAGCATTTGCTATCTTTCCTTTTTCTGCCCATTTTCCATTACAGGGATGATTCAAACAAGCACACACGTACAGTTTAGATGTTTAATGCACTTTATATACACTTTTTAAGTACTTTAAGTAGTTTATATTCCATATATTACATTGTTTTCCAAACATATTTTCCTTGGTTTCAAAATCACGCCATTGTCACGCGCATACGATTATTACATGTAGATGTAGATCTGCCGTAGCATCCAAGAAGGGTTTGTTCCCACTTTCCCAACCGTTAATTTTCGCACTTACCAATTATCACCAACTATCTCTTCGCACCTCAAACTTACCTGTGTTGTCTATACTGTTCAAGAACAAAATGAACTATACACAAAATCTTGTACTTGCAGGATAGCATTTCACTGTTGTTTATTTCAGAAATCTTGTTTCATTCTGTTTAAAATACATACTTATTCTAGAATATAACTATATTTGTTGTCATTTGTTTTCAATTGATATCTATAAGGACAAAAGGTGTTTCTTTAATTGCGTATAGATAACATACAAATTGTCAGTATGTAAGGTTAACACTAATAATTCAGATTAAATTTAAAATTGTGTTAAACAATTTATACTCAATATAGGTTTAAAGTGCTGGTTTTCCTCATGTTATCATACTGAAAATTGCAGTACTATTTAACGCCACTTCTAACATTTTTTCAGTTATATCACGGCGTTTCATCAGTCCTTGGTAAGTTACCAGTACTACTTGTCCATGTATCCTAACACCAGCCATTTAGTCGTAATGCTAAACCCCGCAACCCTGAGCGCCAAGGAGGGCAGCCGTTACTTCAATTTAAAAGTATTTCGTATGACCTTCTGGTGATATTATTTTGAGTAAACTCTAAACTCTAAACTCTAAAACTCTTTATTAATATGAATCTTTAATCTTTTGGTTTAGATTCAGCTACACTGTCTGCATGTAGTTCGTTATTACACTGAGGTATTCCAACAAAAAGACAGAGAGAGACAGAGACAGAGAGACAGAGACAGAGACAGAGACATAGAGAGAGACACAGAGAGACAGAGACATAGAGAGAGAGTGAGAGAGAGAGAGAGGAGAGAGAGAAAGAAAGAGAGAGAGAGAGAGAGAGAGAGAGAGAGAGAGAGAGAGAGGGAGAGAGAGAGAGAGAGAGAGAGAGAGAGAGAGAGAGAGAGAGAGAGAGAGAGAGAGAGAGAGAGAGAGAGAGAGAGAGAGAGAGAGAGAGAGTCTGCTTTTCCAGTCAGACTGCTAGCCAACAAGTATAGGGTGAATGTTCCTCTATTTAAGTGTGAAATGTATAATGATAGTTTAATTGATGAGTTCTAAATGGCGGAAATAAGCTTAAATGAATTTACCCGTTACCTATTTGGCGCTTTATTTTGATAGATTGACTCTCTCGCTTTAGCATTCAGACATCGTTCTTGATCGCATTGGTTGTGTAGTTGTAGAGCGTCTGCCTCGGTTTGCGAGAGTTTGCAGGTTCGATACCCAGTCAGGTCATACATTTTCTTTTTTATTGTTGGGTTAACATTACGACTAATTCGCTTCGTTTTTAACCCCCAATGGAATATTTTTGGAAAGTCTGTTGCCTGTTATAATGCTTTGTGGAGTATCAGAAAGCCATGGATCACACGTTTAGTGATCTCAAAAAGCGCTGAAAACGGCGTCCAACTCCAATCAATCAAAACATAACGTAATCCAATTATTTAAGTGTCAATTGTGAAAAACAAGCCAGAGATAAAACATATACTTTGAAGTTACAATTATTAACCAGGGTATCGAAGAATACATTTGTGCGGTTCCACGAAAAAAAATTATTGTGGACTCTGCATGAAGTATCGACCGGATCAGCCTAAGCATGCAGCGCAGGCTAAACAAGGCAGAAACTTTTCGCCTCCTGTGGACTCGGGAATCATTACTCTATACCTCTATTCCCCTGATACGGAAAGTGTCGACCCGGATTAGCCTGCGCGGACTACATTACGCAGAGTCAATAATAAATATAACGAAAAGTCATTATGGCAAAATGAGAAAATGAAATATAACGAAAAAAGAAGAAATTGCTCATGATGAGCATTTTCTCATTTTGCCTTAATGTTCTCAACTTTGATCAATAATGATATTTTCATTTAAAGATACTTTTACGTTCTTTTTTAGATGTTTTCAGACGTCGTCTGCTGCAGATGTGTGTATGTAGGCAAGTAATGCACTGTTGGTGCGTTTCATTTAAGTGTTCACGCAAACCACCATTAAAAGGCAAAAGGTTGCTATTTTAATGTTGTATTTATAAATTACTTTGAAAGATCACCCTGTCTAAAAGACACTTTACGTCCTATTGTTTCGAACCTAATTGTCTGAACAGAGATTTCAAAGTTCGATTAATTGTCAACTGTTTCATTAATTTGAATGAATAACCTTTTATATTTGTGTTTGACAGCTGACAGTTTTTAAACTGTTTTCCAAATTATGTCATTTAACCCTTGCCCACCTGCAGACGCATTTTGACGCAACAGCAGCAGACGACTTTTGAAAACATTGTGGTCAAAGGTGAAATTGCTCATGATGAGCAATTTCTCCTATGGCCACAATGTTTTCAACTTTATTTAACAATAAAGCTATCTTTTCTTGAGTTTTTTAGGTTTTTGTCACAATCTTTTCAAAATCGTCTGCTGCAGATTTGTTTGTATGTGGGAAAGGGTTAAGACTCGTCTGCTTCACAAACAACAACATTACAAGGACAGTTACAACATGTTTGAACTTGGAAATATAGTTTTAAAACAGTTGACAGCATTTTCGGAAAATGGTTGAATGATTTTGCGTTTTTCGCCGCTTTCAACAGTTTTTTCAGTTATATCACGGCGTTTCCTGAGTAAGTTACCAGTTCTAAAGGTCTAGTTATCCTGACACCAGTCAGTCAGTCGAAATGCTAACCCCGCAACCCCGAGCGCCAAGGAGGGCAGCCATTATTACCATTGTTGTAGTCTTTCGGAAAAGGGCCAAAACAATCGCTTTTGTCTTTACAGTCGATATTTTTTTAACATGTATTATATGATTTCTAGAAAAGTATTGCATGGCATATAACTAGTATCAACCCATGCAGACAGGATAAAAAACGAATGACGATATTTGATAAGGGGCCATGTCAGCCCTTCATTTCTACCAGTTATCAAAGGTGTATCCTGGTACCAAAATGTGTTATCACCAAACAGATGCAATCCGAAAACCGAGAAACAATGAGAGAACGTTACACTTTGCCTTCCCGAGACACTTTAATGCAGGAAGGTACAATACAATAGAATAATAATTATTTATTTGTAAATAGAGCCCACCGTTCCAAAATACAGAAACATATACAGTTACTATGTCTGATGTAGTAACTTATTTGTAATCGAGTAGTGGACTTTGTTATCGAATGGTAGAGGTTGGAACTGAAATACTATTTTGCAATCTTCTTTATAATAACACTGCCTTCGCTTATCAGTAGGTGGTGTAAACTTCTGATACCGTCTCGATCGTTATACCATGAATACAACAAGGTATGCCTTTCAGAAAGCCACATTGAAAAAAATCACGGTATTCAGTCTCAATCGTTAACATATTCTTATTGACTCACTGTAATATAAACGTAATTTGACGCAAACCCTACTTATATACGGACAGTGCAGGCTCTGTTGAAACTGTGCGGATACACATGTTTTCCGTTGTGTTCACTATACCACAGGCGTTTTTTCTTTTAAAGGATAACTGGGAAAAAAACCCACACAATACCTCGTTAAGATACTACAAATAGTCTCTCTATATGGTCCTTATGCTGTAATAATAATCGTATGGGAAAATTCGGGGGATCCCACAAAGGACCGTGATACTATGAACAATATAGAGGCTATTTATAGTAACACGGTCCTGGGTGGGATTCCCCATTTTTGTTTAACGAGGTATTCTGTGTTTTCCCCCATTTTGTTCTGAAATGAAAACTCGGATGCCTGTGACTATACGCAGATGAGCCGTCCCGCTAGAAAACCAACAATGTGGACTCTGCGTAAAGTATCGACCCGGATCAGCTAAAGCATGCCGCGCAGGATAATCCAGACGGACACTTTTCGGCTCCTGTAGATTTTCTGTTTCAGGAATCATTACTCTATACCTCTATCCCTCTTGAGGCGGAATGTGTCGGCCCGGATTAGCCTGCGCGGACTGCGCGGGTATCTCGCGGGACGGCTCAGATGTATTAAGACTGTGTCTATTTCTACCAGGCTATGACTTGACAATATTGACCTGATTCTGACCTTTGTGCAAATATACATGTACGATGTGTAATAGTATCGCGTACATGTACTTCAATCATTGGAACTATGTATCATTAAACCTGTACAGTTTATTTTCTTCGCACGGATTTGCTTTCCCTCCTTGGCACTCGGGATTGTTGGGCTAGCATAACGAGTGACTCGCTGTAGTCAGGATAAATGGAGGAATCCGCCGTGGTCGAGTTGTTAGCGTCGAGGATTTGAAACCGGGTGTCCCGGTTTCGATCCCAAATTCGTGGCACGACGGTCATGGAGGAGTGCCCTTAGGCAAGGGACATCTTCTAGCCTAGTACTGGTTTGTTTACCCAGGGATCATGATTAAGTGAACTGTCACCGTGATATAACTGAAATAATGTTGAAACCGGCGTAAATCCCAATAAAACACAAAAATCAGGATAAATGGACCAGTAGTACTGATAATTTACCCAGGAAACGCCATGACATAACTGAAAAACAATGTTGAAAGCAGGTGTAAAACGCCATGCAAACAGACAAACAAACCACACAGATTTTCTGAAAGTAAATGAATCATCATACTAATATAACTGATTGATTAATTTGAGTTGAACGCATGGCTTTCTTGCACCAGAATTCCACACAACATTATTCCCAGGCAACTGGCTACCACTAACAGGTATGAGCAGTAGCAGTACTCCAGAGATACAAAGCATACCGTAAGTATTACAAAATAACTGCTTCGGATCAAAATAGATACCACTTTACAGAAGTTGCTCTTAAAACTTGTATGACCAAATAGGAAATAGTGCTGAGCGAGATCAGCCGGTTGATGTGGATCAACACTGCTCGCAGAGCATCGCTTGAATATAATTTTATAACGGTAACACTCGGGTTAGTCTTTCTGAGATAGATGTTAAACTGTCCTTCGACGGAGAAGCGCTAATTGTTATATCGTCTGGAGGTTCGGTGTTAGATGAAATGAGTTCGGATTTATCGGCAATTAAAATATCGTATTAAGTGGTTCATTTAGTTATTTTCGCACTAAACGTTAATGGCTTTTAACGAGATGTTAAATTTCCACAATTTATCTGAGCCGCGTCTAGTGACTTTGGGTCTTATTGCATATGCGTACAGTAAAAGGCTCCGGTAAACCTATGTGTAAGCAAAAACTCACTAGAAACTACAGTGTCTTGATATACTTAATTCATCCGGACCTATGTATAGACAAATGCTCACTAAAGACTTCAGTGTCCTGCTATCCTTAATATATCCTGACCTATGTATACGCAAATACTCACTAGAGACTTCAGTGTCCTACTATCCTTAATATATCCTGACCTATGTATACGCAAATTCTCATAGAGACTTCACTGTCCTGCTATCCTTAATATATCCTGACCTATGTATACGTAAATACCCACTGTCTTTACTGTCCTCCTATATGTTATAGTATCCTTAATCTATCCTAACCTATGTATACGCAAATACTCACCAGAGACTTCACTGTCCTACTATCCTTAATCTATCCGGACCTATGCATACTCAAATACTCACTGGAGACTTTACTGTCCTAATATCCTTAATATATCCTGACATATGTATACACAAATACTCACTAGAGACTTCACTGTCCGCCTATATTTCATATTATTCTAAATCTATCCGGACCTATGCATATTAAAATACTCACTATATACTACACTGTCCTTCTATCTTAATCTATCCCTATCTATGTATACGTAAATACTCACTAGAGACTTCCCTGTCCTTCTATATGTTATATTATCCTTAATCTATCCCGACCTATGCATACTCGAATACTCACTATATACTACACTGTCCTTCTATCTTAATCTATCCCGACCTATGTATACGTAAATACCCACTAGAGACTTCACTGTCCTCCTATATGTTATATTATCCTTAACATATCCTGACCTATGTATACGTAAATTCTCATAGAGACTTCACTGTCCTGCTATCCTTAATATATCCTGACCTATGTATACGTAAATACCCACTGTCTTTACTGTCCTCCTATATGTTATATTATCCTTAATCTATCCTGACCTATGTATACGCAAATACTCACCAGACACTTCACTGTCCTACTATCCTTAATCTATCCGGACCTTTGCATACTCAAATACTCACTAGAGACTTTACTGTCCTACTATCCTTAATATACCCCGACCTATATATACACAAATACTCACTAGAGACTTCACTGTCCGCCTATATTTCATATTATCCTAAATCTATCCGGACCTATGCATACTCAAATACTCACTATATACTACACTGTTCTACTATCTTAATCTATCCCGACCTATGTATACGTAAATACCCACTAGAGACTTCACTGTCCTTCTATATGTTATATTATCCTTAATCTATCCCGACCTATGCATACTCAAATACTCACTATATACTACACTGTCCTTCTATCTTAATCTATCCCGACCTATGTATACGTAAATACCCACTAGAGATTTCACAGTCCTCCTATATGTTATATTATCCTTAATCTGTCCTGACCTATGTATACACAAATACTCACAAGAGACTTCACTGTCCTCCTATATGTTATATTATCCTTAATCTATCCTGACCTATGTATACACAAATACCCACTAGAGACTTCACTGTCCTCCTATATGTTATATTATCCTTAATCTATCCTGACCTACGTATACACAAATACCCACTAGAGACTTCACTGTCCTCCTATATGTTATATTATCCTTAATCTATCCTGACCTATGTATACACAAATACCCACTAGAGACTTCACTGTCCTCCTATATGTTATATTATCCTTAATCTATCCTGACCTATGTATACACAAATACCCACTAGAGACTTCACTGTCCTCCTATATGTTATAGTATCCTTAATCTATCCTGACCTATGTATACACAAATACTCACTATATACTACACTGTCCTTCTATCTTAATCTATCCCGACCTATGTATACTCAAATACTCACTAGATACTTCACTGTCCTCCTTTATGTTATATTATCCTTAATATATCCTGACCTATGTATACACAAATACTCACTAGATACTTCACTGTCCTCCTATATGTTATATTATCCTTAATCTATCCTGACCTATGTATACACAAATACTCACTAGATACTTCACTGTCGTCCTATATGTTATATTATCCTTAATCTGTCCTGACCTATGTATACACAAATACTCACAAGAGACTTCACTGTCCTCCTTTATGTTATATTATCCTAAATCTATTCTGACCTTTGTATACACAAATACTCACTAGATACTTCAATGTCCTCATATATGTTATATTATCCTTCATCTATCCTGACCTATGTATACTCAAATACCCAATAGAGACTTCAATATCCTCCTATATGTTATATTATCCTTAATATATCCCGTATAATGGTAAGTCAATGTATCTTTAGATGATACTACACCGGAGAGACAATAAGATCCCAGGTCTCCCGTCCTAGCTCTGATAACAATGCTTGCTCTTCTGTTCGACTTTCTCCTACGGAAGAAGACACGTTTCCTGCAGACGACATAAGATACCTCTCCTACACACGACCTAAGATACTTCTCCTACAGACGACCTAAGATACCTCTCCTACTGACGACGTAAGATACTTCTCCTACAGACGACCTTAGATACCTCTCCTACTGACGACGTAAGATACTTCTCCTACACACGACATAAGATACCTCTCCTACAGACGACCTATGATACCGCTCCTACACACAACCTAAGATACTTCTCCTACGGACGACCTAAGATACTTCTCCTACTGACGACCTAAGATACCACTCCTATACACGACGTAAGATACTTCTCCTACAGACGACCAAAGATACCACTCGTACAGACGACCTAAGATACTTCTCCTACAGACGACCTAAGATACCTCTCCTACACACGACCTAAGATACTTCTCCTACACACGACCTAAGACACCTCTCCTACAGACCACCTGAGATACCTCTCCTACTGACGACCTAAGACACCTCTCCTACAGACGACCTAAGATACCTCTCCTACAGACGACCTAAGTTACTTCTCCTAAACACGACCTAAGATAACTCTCCTACAGACGACCTAAGATACCGCTCCTACACACAACCTAAGATACTTCTCCTACGGACGACCTAAGACACCTCTCCTACAGACCACCTGAGATACCTCTCCTACTGACGACCTAAGACACCTCTCCTACAGACGACCTAAGATACCTCTCCTACAGACGACCTAAGATACCGCTCCTACACACAACCTAAGATACTTCTCCTACGGACGACCTAAGATACTTCTCCTACTGACGACCTAAGATACCACTCCTATACACGACGTAAGATACTTCTCCTACAGACGACCTAAGATACCACTCGTACAGACGACCTAAGATACTTCTCCTACAGACGACCTAAGATACCTCTCCTACACACGACCTAAGATACTTCTCCTACAGAAGACATAAGATACCTCTCCTACAGACCACCTGAGATACCTCTCCTACTGACGACCTAAGACACCTCTCCTACAGACGACCTAAGATACCTCTCCTACAGACGACCTAAGTTACTTCTCCTACAGACGACCTAAGATACCTCTCCTACACACGACCTAAGATACCTCTCATACAGACGACCTATGACACCTCTCCTACAGACGACCTAAGATACCTCTCCTACACACGACCTAAGATACCTCTCCTACAGACGACCTAAGATACCTCTCCTACTGACGACGTAAGATACTTCTCCTACTGACGACCTAAGACACCTCTCCTACAGACGACCTAAGATACCTCTCCTGTAGACGACCTAAGTTACTTCTCCTACAGACGACCTAAGATACCTCTCCTACACACGACCTAAGATACCTCTCATACAGACGACCTATGACACCTCTCCTACAGACGACCTAAGATACCTCTCCTACACACGACCTAAGATACCTCTCCTACAGACGACCTAAGATACCTCTCCTATAGACGACCTAAGATACTTCTCCTACAGACGACCTAAGATACCTCTCCTACACACGACCTAGATACCTCTCATACAGACGACATAAGACACATCTCCTACAGACGACCTAAGATACCTCTCCTACAGACGACATAAGATACCTCTCCTATCGACGACCTCAGTTACCTATCTTTAGAGACGACCTCAGATACTTCTCTTACAGACGAAATAAGATACCTCACCTACAGACGAAATTAGATAACTCTCCTACAGACGACCTAAGACACATCTCCTGCACACGACCTAAGATACCTCTCTTGTAGACGACCTAAGATACATCTCCTACAGATGACTTCAGTTACCTATCTTTAGAGACGACCTCAGATACTTCTCTTACAGACGAAATAAGATACCTCTCCTACAGACGACCTCAGTTACCTATCTTTAGAGACGACCTCAGATACTTCTCTTACAGACGAAATAAGATACCTCTCCTACAGACGAAATTAGATAACTCTCCTACAGACGACCTAAGATACCTTTCCTACACACGACCTAAGATACCTCTCCTACACACGACCTAAGATACCTCTCCTACACACGACCTAAGATACTTCTCCAACAGACTACCTAAGACACCTCTCCTACTGACGACCCGAGATACTTCTCCTACAGACCACCCGAGATACCTCTCCTACAGACGACCTAAGATACCTCTCCTACTGACGACGTAAGATACTTCTCCTACAGACGACCTAAGATACCTCTCCTACTGACGACGTAAGACACTTCTCCTACAGACGACCTAAGATACCTCTCCTACTGACGACGTAAGATACTTCTCCTACAGACGACCTAAGATACCACTCCTATACACGACGTAAGATACTTCTCCTACAGACGACCTAAGATACCTCTCGTACAGACGACCTAAGACACCTCTCCTACAGACGACCTAAGATACCTCTCCTACACACGACCTAAGATACCTTTCCTACAGACGACCTAAGATACCTCTCCTACAGACGACCTAAGTTACTTGTCCTACAGACGACCTAAGGTACCTCTCCTACACACGACCTAAGATACCTCTCATACAAACGACCTATGACACCTCTCCTACAGACGACCTAAGATACCTCTCCTATACACGACCTAAGATACCTCTCCTACAGACGACCTAAGATACTTCTCCTACAGACGACCTAAGATACCTCTCCTACACACGACCTAAGATACCTCTCATACAGACCACCTAAGACACCTCTCCTACAGACGACCTAAGATACCTCTCCTACAGACGACATAAGATACCTCTCCTATAGACGACCTCAGTTACATATCTTTAGAGACGACCTAAGATACCTCTCCTACAAACGACCTAAGTTACATGTCCTACAGACGACCTAAGGTACCTCTCCTACACACGACCTAAGATACCTCTCATACAAACGACCTTTGACACCTCTCCTACAGAATACCTAAGATACCTCTCCTATACACGACCTAAGATACCTCTCCTACAGACGACCTAAGATACTTCTCCTACAGACGACCTAAGATACCTCTCCTACACACGACCTAAGATACCTCTCATACAGACCACCTAAGACACCTCTCCTACAGACGACCTAAGATACCTCTCCTACAGACGACATAAGATACCTCTCCTATAGACGACCTCAGTTACATATCTTTAGAGACGACCTCAGATACTTCTCTTACAGACGAAATAAGATACCTCACCTGCAGACGAAATTAGATAACTCTCCTACAGACGACCTAAGACACATCTCCTGCACACGACCTAAGATACCTCTCCTGTAGACGACCTAAGATACATCTCCTACAGACGACCTAAGATACCTCTCCTGTAGACGACCTGAGATACCTCTCCTACAGATGACCTAAGATACCTCTCCTGTAGACGGCCTAAGATACCTCTCCTGTAGACGACCTAAGATACCTCTCCTGTAGACGACCTAAGATACCTCTCCTGTAGACGGCCTAAGATACCTCTCCTACAGACGACCTAAGATACCTCTTCTACACACGAACTGAGATACCTCTCCTACAGACGACCTAAGATACATCTCCTGTAGACGGCCTAAGATACCTCTCCTGTAGACGACCTAAGATACATCTCCTACAGACGACCTAAAATACCTCTCCTGTAGACGGCCTAAGATACCTCTCCTACACACGACCTTAGATACCTCTCTTACAGACGACCTAAGATACCTCTCCTGTAGACGGCCTAAGATACCTCTCCTACACACGACCTAAGATACCTCTCCTGTAGACGGCCTAAGATACCTCGCCTGTAGACGACATAAAATAACTCTCCTACAGACGACCTAATATACCTATCCTTCAGACAACTTAAGATACCTCTCTTGCAGACAACATAACATACCACACCTGCAGACGACTTTAGACACATCTGCTTCCTACTACATTAAAATTAGTTGGAACAGGAGAAATTGCCTAGTTGTTTTCAATATATATTCTTAATTGTGCGTTCAAATGTGTAGATGTATTTGTTCGACTATTTTCTAAAACTGTCGACACTTAAAATTGCAGATTAGATTTACCTATAGCTGGTTCAAAGAAAGCAGAATCACTCCAGAGACGTTTGTACGAAGGACATCTTTTTTCGTATATGCAAATAAACAGTTTCGGGTTCTATATCAACACTGTCTATATTTATTTAAATATTCCTCATGATCAGGTCATTCCCTTCCAATACGCAACTCCTTGTGTGGGATTCAAAAGAACAACTACCTAACCCTAAGCTTGGTTAAACAAAATATACCTTGTACCGCCTCACACGAGTAGTGGTGAAGCGTCCGCCTCGAGTGCGGGAGGTCGCGGGTTGGCGTTATTCAAACGACTTTAACAATGATAGTAATGTCTGGATAAATGGACCAGTGGTACTGGTAACTTACCCAGGAAACACCGTGGTATAACTGAAAATGTGTTGAAAGCGGCGTAAAACAACAAACAATCAATCACGCATAGTATGTCAAAGGTCATGCGCCTTTTTTAAACTCGATATTAATTTGACCGTTGACATTCAAAGTTTGACCATTTACTATGAGTCCCATTAGAAAATTTTAGACATTTGTACCTCGAAGATAATTGATTTATTGATTGTGGTGTAACAACGTTCTCAACATTGTTAAATTTATATATCGGCGGCTAGTTCACCTACCAATGTGTTTCAAGGTTTACTCACACATGTACTCAACAACTGTACGCTTTAAAATCACCTGGCTGCTTTTCCAAATTGAATGTTGTCCAATTGGTGCATTGAGATTTATCAAACGTTGGAAGGAATGTTGACCGAGCTGTGGTTCGAAGTCGTAACCCCTGGATTGACAGCCCGCGTCTCTACCGAATGAGCTACGGGGGCCCAGTACCTCGAAGTTGTAACCCCTGGATTGACAGCCCGCGTCTCTACCGAAAGAGCTAAGGGGGCCCAGTACCTCGAAGTTGTAACCTCTGGGAACATTCACGCATAGCTTCACCGCCTCTGTTGTGTAGTAGTATAGCCTCTGACACAGGTGCGGGAGATTGTTGTGGGTTCTATCCCCGGACGTGTAATACCAAATACTTTAAAAACGGTAGGTATGACTGCACTCCCTGGTGCTCAGGGTTGTAGGGCTAGCATTACGACTGACTGGTTGGTGTCAGAATAAATGAACCTGTAGTACTGATAACTTACCCAAGAAACGCCTTGATATAACTGGAACATTGTTGAAAACGGCGTAAAACACCAAACAATCAATCACGCATAGGGATTCAGCTGTAACGTGGTTCTTTTTCGATACAATTTAAGAGTTAAAAGCCCAATAGCTCAATCTATTCATCTGCATTTGCCACGAGTGTCTAAACGGAATCTGCTTTAACCTTTCTAACATACAACAAATCTGCAGCAGATGACTTTGACATCATCTAGATTAAACCAATGACACGTTTTATAAATGAAAGTAGAGATATTGAATAAAGTTAAAATCGTTGTGACAAAAGGAGAAATTGCTCATTATGAGCCATTTCTCCTTTTTGCCACAATGATTTTAAAAGTCGTCCGCTGAATAGGCATCAGAAATCGTCATTATCTGGGTTAGATTACAATTAGTCAAAATACAGGAAGTTAAGACAACAAATTGACTGACTGAATTGTTCCTAGTAATTGAAAGCCACCCTGACACTGGTACGACTTTTGTTCACGCAATGCCACGCAATGTGTCGTGCCAATGATTGAAGTCTTCATGAACGAGTGTGAGGAGTGTGTGAAGGGTGCGGGGGTGCGTGCCATGTCGTAGAGAGAATTTTGAAATTTTCAAACAATTGGCACGCATCAATTTCTTACAATGCCACTCGCGTGAACCATGCGTGAACACTGCGGGAACTCGGCGCGAGCACTGCCGACGGTGCGTGTCATTGCGTGTCAATGCGTGCCATCGGAATCCACTATACGCCATGCCACGCATTGTTCACGAACTGTTCACGTTGTGGATGCGCAAGTCTGCGCCGCGTTCACGCATTTGAGTGTGTCGCGGAGTGGTCGTGCGGTCGTTAGGGTGTTGTTACGAGTTGTTCACGTCATCATGGCACGCCCAGTTCACACATAGTTCGCGCACGTCACGAACCGTTCGCGCATTGCACGAACTGCATAGTTCACGACCAATGACAGACGCCGGCGCTAACGTCAGTGCGTATACAAGCGGGCCCATCGCGAATTATGGCCACAACGCAACTCGCCATCGAACAGACGACATGCCTACCAAGAAGGCGAAGACCATAAAGAAAAGACAAAAAGAGGACAGGCCAGAGAGAGAGAAAGAGAGAGAGAGAGAGAGAGAGAGAGAGAGAGAGAGAGAGAGAGAGAGAGAGAGAGAGAGAGAGAGAGAGAGAGAGAGAGAGAGAGAGAGAGAGATATACTAGAGAAAGAGAGGGATGTTCCTTCTCCTTCCTCCTCCTCAAGTGTGGATGTTGTTTCTCGTGCAGTTCTTCTATGTTCCTCCATCTGAGGCACCACCCTCTGCCCCAATATCAACATACAAGAACTTATACACAGCATCTGCAATGCCAGAGTACAATGCTGTTGAAGCCCTTGTAATTATAATAGAAGGAGCCTCCTTTTGGTGGCTTCTCCAAAGCAACGTGCTTGCCGTCCAGTGACCCCAGACAGTTGTGGTAGTTCCATCTGGCGCTGAATTTCTCAGCAACCTCCTTCTACTCTTCTTCAGTTTTGGGGCAGCTGAGCACTTCGTCCTTGTAGACCGCAATGATGGCTTCGCACACCTCTGGTAAGAAATTGCAGATTGTACGTCCTTCAACTCTAAAGCTGTACTGTAGACTTGCATAGGAATTTCCAGTGGCTAAGAAGCGGAGGGTGGCAGCCAACTTGAGTACAATTTCAAACGGTCGTCTAAATGGTGTAGTCTGTTTCTGAAGGTGAGGGTCTAACTTCTCCACCATCTCTTGGAACAAGTCAGGTGTAATTCTCAGGTAATTCCTGTAACCTATGGGATTTTCCTTGTGGAGTTCTGTCAATAGCTGATCATAATGTCCGAAATCATATCTTCTAGTCAACCCTTTCCTAACCCGCACTGCCCTTGCTTTCCTTGTTCTAGTTGGAGTCGTCTCTTCTTCTTTCTCATGCTCTTCCTCTTGCTAACTTTTGTCCAGCTCTTCAAGAAGTAGCAGTCCTGCAGCTGCCAGATATAGGCACTTTTTCTGTTCTGCAATAGCAGTGTCTCTGGTATTCTACATCATGTATCGTCCACAGCAGGTCGAGGAATGAAGTTAAAGGTGTGAAACTATATATAGCGTGCCGCTGAGCGGGACAAAGCGTGACTAAAACTTGCCCCCGACGACTTCACGCATGCGCGAAATCGTCGGGGTAATGCGATGCGTTGCGGAAAGACAGCGGGAACTATGCGTGTCGTGCGTGACACTGCGGGATATTGCGGTACGGTAGACGTGAACAATGCGCGAACAATACTTAACCTATGCGTAAACAAGTAGTGTCATTGCGTGTCAATGTGTGCCAATGCGGCCCATTTTTGGCCGCGCATTGCGTAGACAGTGCGTAACTTATACGTGTACAGTGCGCTAACAGTCCGCAAACATAGCTTCACGCTCCGCTGCGTAGCACCAAAATGGCACGCATTGCCACGACGCATTGCGTGGCATTGCGGGAACAAAAGTCGTGCCAGTGTCAGGGTGGCTAAAAGAATAAGACTGTGTTATGGCGAGCTGTTTATAAATATAGATGCCGTTATCAAATTTATAAACAGCATATTTAGGAAGTTATTATTTGGGCAGTCCAGCATTACCGAGTTATGCACCAATTCAGTGTGAAAAATAAAGGGGTGCAGTGAATCGAGTTTATCGACCAGAGTTGGAGGGTAAAGAAAACGGTCAGTTATTCCAATAATTATTAATTATCTCCCTTGATTGTAGTTATGGTAAATTCACACTTCCGACATCCCAAACCAATACTAATAGCTAGATAGGCACGGTGAAAATCGGTTAAAAAATAATGGTACATTTCATGCGAGCTTATTTATCCCTTACCTTATAATGTTGTAATCTTCTGTTAATAAATAATCTTCATCCAAAATAAAGTTTGTTCGGCGTAATAGATATGTCGATAAGTTCCTAAAACTGAATCAAAGTGTGACAGATAGACATATGGACGGACGGGCAAACAATGGAGAATGGATACTTAAGCGCCACCCTGTCAGGTTAAGCAAACCAATAAAGCGGTTTTTGTTAGTGGCATCTTCATCCGCAATGTTTTCATAAACGACTCCCATTGAGTTAATATAGTAAATAAGCCAAATCAAACTAAATCCGACCGTTAGTAGGTTTTAAATTTATGTATGTTAATTTCTATGCACGAATTGTATTCCTACGTACTGTACTTGCACGACGTGTACGTGTACGACTTGTACTTGTAAGACTTTTACTTGTACGATATGTACTTGTACGACTTTTACTTGTACTATTTGTACTTGTTCGACTTGTGTCTTTCGTATTTGGCCAATCGGCTAACAATTTATGCGAGAAAGTACCCAGTTGATGCGCAAGACTGCTTTGTTGGGTACTGGTTTGAGAAAGCCAGGAAACACATGGATTAGTGAACTGGCAGCACTGATAAAACTGAAAACATGTTGAAACCGGCGCTTAACCCAACTCGTCTTAGACTGCGCGAAACCAACTTTAAGCCTAATCATAACGACTCGAATGTTGCATTAACTGCATTGTGGCTCAAATTACTGTCTACTCATTAAATAAATCACCAGTTCTGCTTATTAACCATACAACATGTCTGCAGCATATGACTTTAAAAACATCCATGCATAGATATGGAAAATCTGTATAAATGAAAGTATATTTTTTGATAGAGTTGAAAACACTGTGGTAAAATATGGCAGAGGCGTCAGCAAGTGTCTGCATGTCTGAAATGAGGCTACAGAGACAGACAACATACACGTGAATTGGCTTTACATTGACCAATAGACCCTGAAAGGAAAAGAGGAAGGCTGACATATACCTGGTTCCGCGCTGTAGTTAGTGGGGGAAACTAAAGAACATCAGCCAGAATTGGGTAACAGTTTAGGAAGTGGCCGAGAACAGACACTAGTGGAGATGATTTGTCCCTGTCATATATATATATATGTATATATATAATAATATGAGCCGTTCCACGAGAAAACCAACATTATGGACTCTGCGTAATGTATCGACCCAGATCAGCGTGCGCAATCCGCGCAGGCTAATCTGGGCCGACACATTCCGTCTCAGGGGGATAGAGGTATCGAGTAATGATTCCTGAAACAGAAAATCCAAAGGAGTCGAACAGTTTCTGTCCGGATTAGCCTGCGAGGCATGCTTCGGCTGATCCGGGCCGATACTTTACGCAGAGTCAATAATGTTGGTTTTCTAGTGGAACGGCTCATAAGTAAACCAGGCATAAAGGGGCAGTTAGTAAGTAGCAAGCATGCATTTTATTTGGTGTATCAAGAAAAACAGTTGACAAAGAGTAACGAAATTCTTTTATTATTAAATTGCCAAATACATAGTATTACTTCTTTTCATCTGGTCTTTCACTAGTACATGTACGTCTCATGGTAAAAGTAAGATACAGTGCCATTGTCAACACAATCTGAGTTTTTGGGGAATTTTAATGAGTTCGTTAATTTTACTATTCATTCTTGCTATATTGATTATAAGGTTACCTCACTCTGACTTAGAGGGATATCTTTTTAAAAGCGTGATAAACTTGAGAGATGTCTGTTATATATTTTTTCAAATGAGAGTATGTAAATCTAAGTCAAATAGATATCTGTTTTTGTTAGACAGATATCTTCCTTATATAAAGAAATTCATTTTTGAGTTAGACAGTTTTCTTTCTGAGTCGAAGAGAGATGTCTTAGGCTTAGACAGAAGTCTTTCTGAGATAAAGAAAAACATCTTTAAGTGAGACAGTTTATTTTCTGAGACAAAGAGATGTGTCTCAAACTTAAACAGATATCTTTCGTAGATAAAGAGAAGTCGTGATACCTTGAATACTTGTATACGGGACCATTTGGAAATCAATGATCTAAATGTCTGCCGATGTTGCATTCGGTATGTCTTTCATTGTAGCATTTAAAAAACGTCAAAAGTCGTATGTATAACGAAACAGTTAAAATCTGAAAGATAACTGTTGAATGGCAATGGTTCAATGTACAGGAACAAACCATTGACCTTGATAGGTAGTTATGGCTTCATGTTAACATGTATCACCATTAAGAAAATGTTGAGAAACTTTGATACTGTCATTCACTTCAGTGGGCGAGACAGTCATGTTACTGTCCTTCACGTTAGGGGCGAGATGGGCGGTAAGTAAGCAAGTAAGAAAGATCAGAACATCAACAAAATCTTTCAACAGTGCGTACGTTTAATGACATTTTGCTTTTAACTTTAATCCTGCTGGTTTCCTTAAAATGAAATCATCTGCTTTGATTTTCGTTGCTTGTAGACCTAAACATGACGACACGTTTATGCAGATTGATATTGGTTTATACCGTACGTAAATGCCATACAACATCGTGTAAAGAGTGATAAATGAAGTTGGTGTAAAAGCAAGTTGTGTATCGCTAGTTTGGATTGGTTAACAACCGACCACATGACTAAAAGCTACCAGGTCACGGAACTACTTTTGGAATCCCATTCTTGAAATCGGTCAATCGTTTAGTCTCAAGAACAGTTCTATGTTTGTAATTCTAAGGGGACTGTTTCACGATAATTAGGGTACATATTTGCAAACAATGAAAACTATTTCAGTTATTACTAAAGGCCAAAGCTATAACCGATTTGGTTCTATTTTAGTAAGATTTGTGTGGATAGTTAGATCGTGATAAAGTCAAGGTAACTGGGTAAGTCTACCGGGTAACCTTCAGTCATATCACGGCGGCCAGATCACCTACTCATGTGTTTCCTGGCTTTCTGACACCAGTACTCTACATGCCATAGTTTCCAAGCAACTCGCTGCTTTTCCACATAGACTGTTAGCCCATTGGTCAAACGAGGGAAATAATGTTGGCTGATTTTGTTGACAGCCCGCTTCGCTACCGGGGCTCGTCTACCTCACCATACTTATTAAATCACACTATTTAGACATAGCTTCTAAATATAGGAATACCTTACCACTTTGCGTAATACTAGTACGGTTGCATATCTAGGTTTTTATCAAGAGTCGTATCTAGTACGTTAATATGTAAGCGATCAGTGAAGGCTCTGATGAGACTATGTGGATTCATTGGCTCGTCTGAGTCCTCACTGTACGCTGATGCATTAAGACCCCAACTCGTTAGACGTCATGTTGCAAATTAAATCGCTTTTACAGCTTTTTTAAGTAACACCAGCTTATTTAGATTTTTGTTAAGACATGAACAACACGAACAACAGTCCCCTTGAACAAAGCGTTAACAATTATTAAGGATTTTACAAAGCTCCTCTTTTATGTCGCTTTGGTTACTAGTTCTAGAGAAAGTGTCACAATGATACTAATATAATTAATTCCTCGCCGTTAAAAATTCAAAGAAAATACTAGGAAAGCCCACCGTTGGGTCTTATTTACGTTGTATTGAAAAGAAGTAGATCTATATAGTTTCCGGTTAATGATTTGGTCATGAATGTAAATGTCCGAATTGATTTTGGACGTGTAAACTTAGTAAGCATTGGGTATATGAATGTAAATTTCTATTGTTTAGTATTGTTTAATTATATCTAAATCTTTTCCGAATCTCCATGGTACGTGGGGTTTCTTTTCCTTGTCACTTCGTCCAAATCGCATTAACGATGGTCGTTTGCCAAACCTCATGATGGAGCCTCGTTTTGAGCTGGGAAATCCCTCGGAGGAATCCATTACGTCATTACTATTGTACATATCTTCCGGTATGAAATCGTAAGCGCTGTCGTCATCGTCATATGCACGTTTCCCGAATCTCATAATGGATGGTCGTTTTCCGAATCGTAGTAGGGTTCCGCGTTTCCCGAAGCGCATCAAGGACCTTCGTTTGCCGAAACGCATGAGTGATCGTCGTTTTTCGAAGTCACCGACGCCATCCTCAGGTAACATACCATAGACTGATCCTAATTCGTTAATTGAGTCGTCCATATTTGTTCTCTCGTCCAACGGTGCATCTGAAAAATAACGTAAATACATGTATTTGGTGCTCTCAGCCTCCTTCCACAATTTTTCTGTTACATCAAAGCCGTTCTTGGATAAATTACCAACCGTACTACTGGTCTATTCATCCTGACACTCACCATCGAGTAAATCGTAATTACTAATCCCACAATCCTATGCGCCAAAACGGTAAAGTCATTCCTAACATGTATAAAGTCTTTGGAAATGACTGTGCCTTCTTGGCGCTTAGTATTGTGGGGCTAGTAATTACGATTTACTCGGTGGTGTAGAGATAGAGCGTTCGCCTCGTGTCGAGGGTTCGATACCCGGCCGGGTGTGACTGGTCTGGCGTCAGGATAAAAGGATCAGTAGAAATGTTAACTTACCAAGGAAACGCCGTACGATAACTGAACAATTGTTGAAAGCGGCGTTAAACACCAAACAAACCAAAAATATATATTTACATGACACAGAAGCAGTATATATATATATATATATATATCCCATATATATCTCAAATCCCAAAGCACGGCTAACTCATCTTGATAGTTGTTAAATTTAAGGTTCATCGGTACTTTGCAGACGTTTCGAACTGGATGAGTTATTGAACTCTCGATATCAATTTACAGCGTTCCAGGTCAATACGAACGATTAATTAAACGGATAGCATCACACAAATGAGCCGTCTCGCGGGAAAACCAACATTATAGCCTCTGCGTAATGTATAGATCCAGATCAGCCTGCGCTGTCCGCGCAGACTGATCCGGGCCGAGACAAAGTCCTCTTTCAAAGTCTATATGCTAACTCAGCTTCACATGTCAGTGTTATAATGTATTTCATCACCCTCTGTTGTATATACGTATGTTGTATTATGGGCCGGTGGCCTAAATTGCGAAATAAATATATTGTATCGTGTATCATACATTGCTTTACGAATTAGTTTTGACCCGATAACGTTTTGTTTTCAAATTGAATGATGATTTATGCGTGACACTATTAAAACAGCTTATATACGATACAAAGCACCTGACAAAATAACTAAAAATCCAAAGATGTTGACACAATCCAATTAATAGCCGCGATGTTGCCCCCGCCCTCAGTCATAACGTCCTGAATTTTCGCTTTCAAAGGTAACGTCTGCAAGAGCACATCTACCTACACATGAACTTATTATATGTGTTTTATAAAATAACTAATATTTGACATCAGTAATCGAAAAAAGGGGTTTGAAAACCCGCAGTATTTAATTAAGTTTCAGTTAATAGTTTGTGTGGAAGACATAGGTATTTTAGTTATACGTAATTAAATAGGTCGATGCGTATAATTTCGCGGTACAGCTTTCCCATTTATTCTCTCTTAACAGTCACATTATGATACATCTACAGAAAACGGCTTTTTGAAAATAGCAAGGTAAAACCCAAAAGTGCTGATATTGCGTTTGCACTTATGTCTTCATCTCCATTCAATGCTTAAATAGTAATATATAGATGTTCCATATTTTGCCTTGATGTTTTCGAAATCGTCTGCTGCATATTATCGAATCTATTTCTGTACTTTCTGTTACACTTTTGATATTTTTTCTACATGAAAGTTCAAACAACAGCAACAAAGACGCATTTGATGCAGCTGCAGCAGACGACTTTTGAAAACAATAAAGCAAAAGTTATATTGGTCTTCATTAGCAATGGCCCCTAGTATCCGCTATGTTTTCAAATATTTCCAATAAGTATACTGCACTTTAACCCTTTCCCTCATACGACAATTCTGCAGCAGACGACTTTGAACGTATTTTGTCAAAACATAGAAAATCTCCATAATTGAATGGATAACCTATGACAAAAAGTGGAAAACATCGTGCCAAAAGGAGAAATTGCACGTTTTGTGCAATTTCTTCTTTTGTCACTATGTTTTCAAAAAGCCGTCTGCTGCAGAGTCGTCAGAAAGCGTCTATATGAGGGAAAGGGTTAAAGAGATTTTCCATGTCTTGTATTCTTCAATGCCGTCTGTTGCAGATTTATTTCATGTGGGGAATGTTCTAAGTCTACCGAACAGTAAACACTTTATCATTCAAACGTTTCCCCTTATTTGAGCCGAACTCGGTCGGTAGCGACGCGGGCTGTCAATCCAAGGGTTGTGAGTTCGAAACCTAGCTCGACTAACATTCTTTTCGACGTTTGACGAAAGTCACTGTGACAAGCGTCAATCGTCTTTCACCAGCCTGTCGCCAGTACCGGTGTGAGAAAAACAGGAAACACATCAATGAAGTAGGTGAACTGGTCGCCGTGATATGACAGAACAATTGTTGGAAACACATTAAACCCAACTAATCAATCAGCCTGATTTTAAACGTGTTGAGATAATATATCTAAAGTTTATCCCAACAGAGCAAAACATCAAACAAACACGTAATCTGGAACAAATGGCAACATTTTCAGTAAGACATGAGTATAAATAAAAGTCAGAAAAAAAACGCCAAAAATTGACATGTTTTCCAAAATACAACAACCGGAAACATTGCTTCTAACTTAAAACATCATCTTAGAAAATGAGAAGAGAACATTTTTCATGTGTCTCGTTGTAATAATTGCGATTCGTTTGTCCTCTCATATTAGAATGGTTTTGCTATCATTGGCTATTTACTTCTTTTGTTCCAGTGGTTATCCAAAATATCGTAGACGAACTGAATGAATAAATGGGAATCGCAGACATTCCATACACGTATATACATGTGTATATGGATCAGTTATTAACTTCTCCTGAGCAGTATCTTACCTCGTTGTGTTTGTTCTGTTGATGCCATTGATATCTTAACAGCTATACAGGTCAATACGGAAATAATGTAGAGTCGCCAGTCCATGTTCATCCTGAAAATAATAATAAATAAATAAATAAATAAATAAATAAATAAATAAATAAATAAATAAATAATAAATAAATAAATAAAAAATAAATAATAAATAAATAAATAAATAAATAAAAATAAATAAATAAATAAATAAATAAATAAATAAATAAATAAATAAATAAATAAAAATAAATAAATAAATAAATAAATATAATGAAATAATAATAATAATAACAATAATAATACTAATAATAATACTAATAATAATAATAATAATAATAATGATAATGATCATAATGAAAGAGGTGTGATATTGATAATAGCTGGTATTTATAACATAAATAGGGAATATTAAAGGACAACGCTCGGCTGAAAACAACCCGCTTTGATATGAAAGATATCGATCTCAACTAAATTTATTTTAGATGCATTTCATTAACAAACACCTTATAATCAAGAAATTGCAATTTTAAGACGACTAAAAGTGCTTTTCGGTTCCGGTAATGGGCGCGGCCATTGTTTGCTTATCAGTCGATCGCGAGACATTCTGATAAGAATCGTGACGTCATAACCCCTCATCGGTTCATTTATCACACAGTAAAGTATACACATAGCCGGTGGTCGAAATTAAAAATTAAACATCGTAACTATAAAAAGAATTTACAATAGTTTGTGAAATACTTTAACGTAAAATTACTTGCTCAAATAAGAGTTCTTGGTGCATATATTTGTTTCTGTAGTGTACTAAATCGACTAAATCATGACCCCTTCGTGAAGGATATTGTGGGTGGGGTAGTGTTACGAAAACCATACAGTTTTGTTACTGGAATTTGTACAAGCGAATGAACAATGCCTCAGTGCCAGGCAATTCACTGCACAAACAGACAGGGAAATTGCAAGAAAAGCTTCTTTCGGTTTCCGAAACCTGAAAAGGGAATTAAAGAGAGAAAATTGTGCAAAAAATGGATTGACAATTTGAAAAATGGAAAACTTCGGATTGAAACATTTCGTGACTATAAACATATGGTAGTGTGTGAAGATCATTTAGCATAAATTAAAATATAATTCTTTATAATCTACAGCATATGACTTTGAAATTATAAAATCCAAAATACAGAAACTCTCAATAAAGGATATTTTTATCAATAAATATTAATCCATTATATGGACAGTTTCAGTTAAGAAACACTGTTTTACTGGAATAGAGAATCACTATTATTTATAAATCATTTGTTTTCTTCAAAATTATAAAAATTGTCAAATCAAAATCATCATCATCAAGTAACTTACAAGCTGATAAGATTACATCAAAGTGTCATAAAACACACTAGTGTGCCTGTACATCACAGCCAGATGGTCACACAGCAGGGGACCAACCATAAAGTACTGTCAATCAATGATAGTATTCTTTTGTTATGCAAGGGTCAGTCCAAGCACACACCCTTTGCACAGCATGGGTCATAATTTTTTGTAGTTTTTTTTGTAATTAAAAGAAATGCCATTTATAAGCAAGAAAATTTATTAAAAATAAATCAGTTGATAATAACAATAAATGTTATATTTTACTTTCTCCTGATTTTCATTCTTTTTTACAGTCATATAAATATCAAAATCATTCATGCATATCCCCATTTTAATTCAAGGAGACCACTTTGAAAACATCTAAGCAAATTTTGGGTAAACCTGTAATAACCTTTTTCCTCATACTACAATTCTGCAGCAGACGACTTTGAACAGATTGTGTAATATTTTGTAAAAAAATGGAAAATCTTTATAATTAAATGTATAACCTATGACTAAAAGTGGAAAATATTGTGGCAAAAGGAGTAATTGCATGTTTGTCCTTTGATTAAAGTTCAATAAATTGTACATTATGATTATCATAAAAAAACCTTTCGAAATATTATGATAATAGCATTCACGGGGTAATATTATTACTACTACAAGCATATCTATAATACGTTTATATTATGCATGCAGTAGTTATAAATTTATACAACATTATATGATTCACACACAGATATGGACTGAAAAAAGGAATGATATAATAATATATCGGCCACACATATAAAGTTTACACCTACGTGTTCGACAGTTGATCTGGTGCTCGTGCATTGCTTCTCCTAAAGGCCATAATCTGAATGAAGGCAACCTCTAGAACGTATCTGTTCAAGACAACAGGCTGAATGTTAGGTATCTCTGTTATGCAAAGATGATCATCAATACTCCCGATGGTTAAATTGCTCTCCTTGCAACATACATTTTCGTCTGGTAACGGCATTACGATGCAATTATAGCATGAACAAAACTCCTCCTTAGAAGTCGGGACTTGTGCGATCTCCACTTCTTGATACACATTATTCCTTTCCATTTCCAAAAGTTCGATGTCTGAATACTCTGGTTCAAAATTATATGCGATAATCTCGTCTACTTCGTACTCCATAGTTATAAGAGGGTGACGGTCAAAACGTCGAGTTAAGAAACAAGAACAAAATGGGAGTCAAAACGTCGAAAATGAGAATATATATAGTCAAAAGGAAAATATATTGTCTTTATACTATGCCGTAAAATAAACAGTTTGTAGTTAATTGTGATAGATCTATTCAATAAGAGTTGTGTAAATAAATAAAAAGAATAAAGCGATGGCATAATGAATTTGTTTGTTGCAGTTTTAAAAAATAAATTGCTGTGGCAATTATGAATATTATATGTGTAATAAGTGCATGGTTCTTTATATTGTCGTACCGATTATTAAAAATGTGTAATGTTTGTTGCAGCTTTGAAAATATTAAGAAGGCGTCATTACTTTAATCGGCTTTATAACTAAAATTAAAAGTTAATCATTCATTGATGTGTTCTTGTTTATTCCTTTTATTTAATTTCTCCTTTATAATTGCATTGACAGAAAAGTTTCGAAAATGTACGTTTCGTATATGACTAAAGATATTTTATTTAATTGTAGTATTGTCTTATCACATTGTGCGGTAAAACTTTATAAAACAGCATATATAAGAATTATTCTATACATTTTCCCTTTCGACGTTTTGACTGTTTAAAAGATAAGATGGCGATCTGAAAATTTTCTAATCTGTACCTATAGTGAAAAACGAATGAGGGGTTATGACGTCACAGTAAGCTATAAATAGACCAATATGGCGGCGCCCATAGCTGATCGACACGACGTGAAAACACAAACTTTAAAAGCATATATCTTGGTAGTTACAGCATATAAAACAAAATTAATTACATCAAAATGATGCATTACTGTAGGGCTATTAAGGGATATAGTTTAGACTCAGCCAAGCGTATTCCTTTAAAGGACAACGCTCGGCTGAAAACAACCCGCTTTGATATGAAAGATATCGATCTCAACTAAATTTATTTTAGATGCATTTCATTAACAAACACCTTATAATCAAGAAATTGCAATTTTAAGACGACTAAAAGTGCTTTTCGGTTCCGGTAATGGGCGCGGCCATTGTTTGCTTATCAGTCGATCGCGAGACATTCTGATAAGAATCGTGACGTCATAACCCCTCATCGGTTCATTTATCACACAGTAAAGTATACACATAGCCGGTGGTCGAAATTAAAAATTAAACATCGTAACTATAAAAAGAATTTACAATAGTTTGTGAAATACTTTAACGTAAAATTACTTGCTCAAATAAGAGTTCTTGGTGCATATATTTGTTTCTGTAGTGTACTAAATCGACTAAATCATGACCCCTTCGTGAAGGATATTGTGGGTGGGGTAGTGTTACGAAAACCATACAGTTTTGTTACTGGAATTTGTACAAGCGAATGAACAATGCCTCAGTGCCAGGCAATTCACTGCACAAACAGACAGGGAAATTGCAAGAAAAGCTTCTTTCGGTTTCCGAAACCTGAAAAGGGAATTAAAGAGAGAAAATTGTGCAAAAAATGGATTGACAATTTGAAAAATGGAAAACTTCGGATTGAAACATTTCGTGACTATAAACATATGGTAGTGTGTGAAGATCATTTAGCATAAATTAAAATATAATTCTTTATAATCTACAGCATATGACTTTGAAATTATAAAATCCAAAATACAGAAACTCTCAATAAAGGATATTTTTATCAATAAATATTAATCCATTATATGGACAGTTTCAGTTAAGAAACACTGTTTTACTGGAATAGAGAATCACTATTATTTATAAATCATTTGTTTTCTTCAAAATTATAAAAATTGTCAAATCAAAATCATCATCATCAAGTAACTTACAAGCTGATAAGATTACATCAAAGTGTCATAAAACACACTAGTGTGCCTGTACATCACAGCCAGATGGTCACACAGCAGGGGACCAACCATAAAGTACTGTCAATCAATGATAGTATTCTTTTGTTATGCAAGGGTCAGTCCAAGCACACACCCTTTGCACAGCATGGGTCATAATTTTTTGTAGTTTTTTTTGTAATTAAAAGAAATGCCATTTATAAGCAAGAAAATTTATTAAAAATAAATCAGTTGATAATAACAATAAATGTTATATTTTACTTTCTCCTGATTTTCATTCTTTTTTACAGTCATATAAATATCAAAATCATTCATGCATATCCCCATTTTAATTCAAGGAGACCACTTTGAAAACATCTAAGCAAATTTTGGGTAAACCTGTAATAACCTTTTTCCTCATACTACAATTCTGCAGCAGACGACTTTGAACAGATTGTGTAATATTTTGTAAAAAAATGGAAAATCTTTATAATTAAATGTATAACCTATGACTAAAAGTGGAAAATATTGTGGCAAAAGGAGTAATTGCATGTTTGTCCTTTGATTAAAGTTCAATAAATTGTACATTATGATTATCATAAAAAAACCTTTCGAAATATTATGATAATAGCATTCACGGGGTAATATTATTACTACTACAAGCATATCTATAATACGTTTATATTATGCATGCAGTAGTTATAAATTTATACAACATTATATGATTCACACACAGATATGGACTGAAAAAAGGAATGATATAATAATATATCGGCCACACATATAAAGTTTACACCTACGTGTTCGACAGTTGATCTGGTGCTCGTGCATTGCTTCTCCTAAAGGCCATAATCTGAATGAAGGCAACCTCTAGAACGTATCTGTTCAAGACAACAGGCTGAATGTTAGGTATCTCTGTTATGCAAAGATGATCATCAATACTCCCGATGGTTAAATTGCTCTCCTTGCAACATACATTTTCGTCTGGTAACGGCATTACGATGCAATTATAGCATGAACAAAACTCCTCCTTAGAAGTCGGGACTTGTGCGATCTCCACTTCTTGATACACATTATTCCTTTCCATTTCCAAAAGTTCGATGTCTGAATACTCTGGTTCAAAATTATATGCGATAATCTCGTCTACTTCGTACTCCATAGTTATAAGAGGGTGACGGTCAAAACGTCGAGTTAAGAAACAAGAACAAAATGGGAGTCAAAACGTCGAAAATGAGAATATATATAGTCAAAAGGAAAATATATTGTCTTTATACTATGCCGTAAAATAAACAGTTTGTAGTTAATTGTGATAGATCTATTCAATAAGAGTTGTGTAAATAAATAAAAAGAATAAAGCGATGGCATAATGAATTTGTTTGTTGCAGTTTTAAAAAATAAATTGCTGTGGCAATTATGAATATTATATGTGTAATAAGTGCATGGTTCTTTATATTGTCGTACCGATTATTAAAAATGTGTAATGTTTGTTGCAGCTTTGAAAATATTAAGAAGGCGTCATTACTTTAATCGGCTTTATAACTAAAATTAAAAGTTAATCATTCATTGATGTGTTCTTGTTTATTCCTTTTATTTAATTTCTCCTTTATAATTGCATTGACAGAAAAGTTTCGAAAATGTACGTTTCGTATATGACTAAAGATATTTTATTTAATTGTAGTATTGTCTTATCACATTGTGCGGTAAAACTTTATAAAACAGCATATATAAGAATTATTCTATACATTTTCCCTTTCGACGTTTTGACTGTTTAAAAGATAAGATGGCGATCTGAAAATTTTCTAATCTGTACCTATAGTGAAAAACGAATGAGGGGTTATGACGTCACAGTAAGCTATAAATAGACCAATATGGCGGCGCCCATAGCTGATCGACACGACGTGAAAACACAAACTTTAAAAGCATATATCTTGGTAGTTACAGCATATAAAACAAAATTAATTACATCAAAATGATGCATTACTGTAGGGCTATTAAGGGATATAGTTTAGACTCAGCCAAGCGTATTCCTTTAAGTTGCAGTAGCGATACAGGTTTTAGTATTTTCTACTCGGGGGCGTGGACATTGTTAGTATTGTACTACGAGGGGCGTGGATAATTCGTATGTCGCGAGACCGAAGGTCGAGAGAGATGTCAAAATGTCCACGCCCCGAGTAGACAATACTAAAACATGTATCGTTATTGCAACATAATTTTCATTTTATAATATACCATGTTTGACTTTTAAGTCAGAATAAAGAAAAAGCTATACACAATTCTATATTTTAAATAATGAAATAACATAATTTACACATGAAATATAATTGAACCACGCCTAACTACCACATTTAGTATGACGTAAAATCATATTTCAATGACGCCACATCATATTGCAGTGACGTACCGTTACCATATTTGGTATCGTTATTTAGACGTATACAATAAGGAATTGAAGCAAACTTGTTCACTATATCCACCCCTTCATATTTTATGTAAAATTGCATATCTCTATCTTGCTTACAATTTTCGAAAACGCAACAATTTTATTTTGTTTTATGTGCATTAATTTTAAGCCCCACTGATCAGATTATTGATAAATATTTATTCAATTTGGCTTTTAAGCTATCTAGGTATCTGGTGAATAGCACAATATCATCAGCTTATACAATCATTTACATTGATAAATGTTCTGAGTCGTTTCATAGTAACTACTTGCGAATACAAATTTTCAAAAGTATAATTCATAAACAAAAAAAGAGTGTAGTGTTCCCTCTCCTTTCCAATATACAACACATTTACAGAAGATGACTTTTGACAATTTTGTGACAAAAAGGGAATTGCTCATAATGAGATATTTTTCTTTTTTTCTTCCCTAAATGTTTCCAAAGTTATCTGCTGCACACTTATAATTTGCAAGAAAGGATTACAAATTACCTCTATAGTCAGTTGAGGAAAGTGGTTCTCCTCAACTGTTACATCAAAAGATTTCGCTGTTTTGCATTGATAATGTAAGTCATTTACAGCTTATACCCCCGTTTGGATTAAATCAATCCACAAGACGTTTCTTTTGCGGAATCAAAAGCCCACTGGTAATAAATAAACACACACCAAATGTGTGGTTTAAACCCTTTTGGATACTAAATAGTATAGTACAAGTAAGTTAGTAAGTAAGTCAATCTTTTATTAAAGTGACATGTGTATAACATTTAATAAAACATGATACAAAGTTTGTTGGCCCCATGCGCCCATATGTTATTATCTATAAAGGTAATGTCTATGCACGTAAGTTCATGTATTCTTATCAGTTTATGGTTCATGGATTCTGTATACATGTATACACATATATAATATATTTATATAGATGGTCTCGTTAGAGCATTGACATCAGATGTACATGTAGATTAATTTTCACGAAAACCGAACTGACAGTCATTAAACATGTTATTTTATTCACACTAATTATTTTATTATATCTTAAAATGAGAGAAAATATCTTTGAGGTGACATTTAGTATTCTCTTCAATTGAGATATCACAATTGATTTGGTCAATATTCACAGGTGTATTACGATTCGTATCCACATTTGTATCATTTATATGAAATTGTCCTTCAGTGGAATTAGATCTACTAGAACATGTTTAAACAAATTATTAGTATTAACGGAATTATCGCTGCATGCAGAACTTTTCTTTCTTCAATATATTTCTAAACTTTGTAAGGAAAAGATGAACTCGTTTGAGAAAACTTTACACTTATTTGACCATAAAACAATCGGCATTATCTTTAATTGAACACACAACTCAATTGTCAAACTTTCGATCTTACGGTCTTCTTCAGGAATTAGACTTAATCTCACTATTTCTATTCCGTTCAAGAACAAAATTCATTGTATGCGATCAGAAACATTCCATACGTTCATTCATTCATTGTTTTCGAGAGTCCGAGTACAGATGTGCCAAATACTCAACCTCAAGCAAAATGAAGTTATGATAGTTGGAAATAGACACAGCGTTCAGAGTCTTCAATGTATTAGTAAATTCCCCTTTTCACCATATATTGAGTCTTTGTATTTAGTCTCAATAATTCCTTCATATTTTGAGTAAAGTGTTTTAATTTACACGATAACTTTCAGCTTTATTCAGTAAAAAGAAGTCTCTAATTAAGTTGCACTTACTTATTAACTCTTTCAGCGCCAAAGACAATATTGAGCTTTTTGCAAACAATACAGATTCAGGTGAGTCAGCTCGTAACGAGCTGTCTCACCTTAAATCTGCATTGTTTGGCTGTGAGTTATATAAATATTCCAAAATTCTATAACATGAAAAAAGAGTCGTCCGAGTTTGAACATGGAAGAGTCTACTTTAAACAATTCGGCGCTGAAAGGGTTAAGCTCATTTGATAACAGTTATCAACAGTTATGTTTGATGGTGTGTTAGAACTCGCATAGTCATGTTGAACGTATCATTAGTGGTAAGTACCTTTATGTACACTCATCATTGTTCATACATTTAACCAGTTATAGCATATAATATACAATACAACATAAAAGTATAATGCCACTCCAAACTGGAGTTAAACAAGATGAGGAATCTAATTAAAACATACTTTCATACGAATGAATTATCTTTGATGCATTGAATTAATCAAAATAGAGTGTAGATAATACCCCCTCAAAAATTAAAACTAATTAAAACTCTCTTAATTATCTTCAATCAAAACCTGTAAACAAAACACAATTCCATATCAAATATCAAAAACACTCTAATAAATACTAAAACACAAAAATAATTATATACCCACAGGGGTATTGTCCACTATTCATTTTAAGGGACGGGGTTTTTGTCCATAGGGTTTTTGTCCACCGGGGTTTTGTCCGTTAGGGTTTTTGTCCCACCGGGGTATTGTCCGTACCCCGGAATTAATGATACCCATATAGACGTTGCATGAACACGGTGTGTCTGGAGGATACAAGGGATATTGACCGCGTTTCAAACGTCATTTTTTAAAAATATTAATAACGAGACAGTGGCGTTTTTTTCTTGTCCATTTTAGACAGTAATTGTTAAAATGTCTTTTGATTATACATTTATCCATATCATATTCGTTATAAAACGTGTTTTAAGCCTTTTTATGTTTAGGATAAACGCGACATTTTTTTTTTCTAGACCATTTTAGATAGTAGTTGTTGACAGATTTGCGTTTATACACCTATCCCTACCACCACCACGGGAACAAACAGTGACGCACGACACTTATCGAACGGCGAAAATAATTGTTAATATGTTACAAACATCGTCGTGTTTATTGTTTGTGGCTCAACCCTACTTTTGAGGATGACGGCCAGGGTAAATAAATCGATATTACTATCTCGTTTTAAGAGAATGAATATAGGGATAATACACATTTTCGAGGGCGTGAACATCTGCGGACGCCCGAGAAAATGTGTATTTTCGCTATTATTGCATAAAATAAGAGCAAACATCCAACATACAGTCCGCTGTAACGTTCAGTTGTACGATAACCGCCGATGAACATGACCCGATAACGCGTGTGACGTCATAAACACATGTGACGTCATAAAGTAAACAAGTAATGTTTTACATATCCACGAACCGGGCCTACATCAAGGTTGCCATCGCTGACTCGACACGGGTCGAATTAAATAAATGGTTTTGGATTATTTTATGCTCTTTAACTGTGAATCTAGTGCATGTTACCGATTATCGAGTTAAAGAAGCTGATGTTATTGTTAACCCAACAATTGCTCCTATTCTAGGGGAGATGCAGCGTCCATGTTTTGTTTACTAACGGTGCCCGGGTAATGCATATGTAAAACATCTAACCGGTCTGAAACGGCACGTACGCGCGAGAATCGCTTTGTTTATACACGTTTTCTCGCCGTTTACGCCCGGTTTTTGCAATGTTTCCGTATCCCTTAAGCGGGCGTAAAACATAGATTTTATGCAATAATAGTCTTAAATCTGTATTAGTAATCGGCATAGAAACATGCTTTTGGTCATTAACAAGCAAATCTGAAGGAAACATGCCAAAGAAATATCCATACCACCAAAGGGCTCAAATAGAGACGAACGCCTCTTATGGATTGGCTAAATCCGTGGCAATGGCGTTACGAACATCGTCTTGTACATTGTTTGTGGTTGATTCATACTTTCGACGGTGAGAGAAAATAAATCGACTTTTCTTCCTCGTTTTAAGTGAATGATAGTTAAAAACAAAGTAAAGTATATACACATTTGATAACAGTTGTCAACAGTAATGCTGATCGAATATTACAATTGATGAATTGTACAGAGACATTGGATTATTTGAGTCTGGATTATCACAAAGTTATGTTTGAACGTTACCTTGGTGCGCCGCGGAGCATTCTAACAAGGGTATACAACGGGGTTCAAGCGTTTTGCTTCTAGAATAGACGCGACAGTGTTAATTTTCCTAGTCTATTTTAGATATAAGTTATTGACATGTCTGCGTTCTTAGTAACGTCTATCCATACCACAAGGAACGTAGATAAGACTCCTGATACCACCAACGGCGCAAACAGTGACGCATGCCACTTATCACTAGACAAAAACAGTTGATAACCCTTTCCCCCATACAACAATTCTGCAGCAGACGACTTTGAACATATTTTGTAAATAGTAGAAAATCTCTATAATTGAATGGATAACCTATGACAAAAAGTGGAAAACATTGTGGCAAAAGGAGAAATTGCACGTTTTGTGCAATTTCTTCTTTTGTCACTATGTTTTCAAAAAGCCGTCTGCTGTATATGAGGGAAAGGGTTAAGATGTTACAAACATCGTCGTGTTGTTTGTTTACGGCTGAATCATGATTTTGGCGATGTCAGTGAGGGTGAATAAATCGACATTTCTTTCTCGTTTGAAGACAATGATAGATAAAAAGAAAAAGCAGTTACCAAAACAGTAACTAACATAAAACTGATTGAAGAAATGGAAAAGTGTACACTTGACTATTTTTTGTAAACTATTCAGTAAATAAGGTATAAAACTAACATAGTAAATAACGTAAACAATAAACATTGATTTCATATTCAGAGGTATGTTCGTATAATTTCTCAACGTAACACGGAAGGTATGAAATTGTTTTTTATAAAGTATTCGATATTGATTGTGCTGGTTATATTTTGGATTCTCATATTTGCTACTATGATGAGCTTGCCGAACACATGGATATTCTTAAAAATAGTCCTGCTGACCTACACACCAGTTTAACCCTTCTCCTCATACGACAATTCTGCAGCAGACGACTTTGAACATATTTTGTCAAAAAATAGAAAATCTCTATAATTGAATAAAAGTGGAAGACATTGTGGCTAAAGGAGAAACTGCTCGTTTGAGTATTTGTTTCTTTTGTCACTTTGTTTTCAAAAATCCGTCTGCTGCAGAGGCGTCAGAAAGCGTCTATATGAGGGAAAGGATTAGATGTGCTTGATGCGTACTGCAATGTATTGGGTCTATTGATATGTTAGCAACAATACGCTTAAGGCCCTAATAAAAATGTGTGTGTGTGTGTGTGTGTGTATGTGTGTGTGTGTGTGTGTGTGTTTGTTTGTTTGGAGTTTAACGCCGCTTTCAACAGCTTTGGTCATATCACGGCGGTCAGTGCACCTACCCATGTTTTCCTGGCTTTCCCACACCAGTACTTACACAACATTCTTTCGAAGCCACTGACTACTTTCTCACATAGATCAGTGTGTGTGTGTGTGTGTCATTACTCTATACCTCTATCCCCCTGTGAAGGAATGTGTCGCTCCGGATTAGCCTGATCTGGATCGATACATTATGCAGAATCCATAATGTTGGTTTTCTCGTGGAACGGCTCATATATATATGACGTCAATATCATAACAGTTAATGACGTTGTGTCGTTTAGTGGTAAAATAACTTATTTATTTCATCAACCACCTTTCATGAGCAAACAAAAATGATATTGTTTCATTTCATTATTAAAGTGGGTTTTAAATACTAGGACTGAATACTAGGAAAATGACGTTACGTCAGCGGTTTGACATCATAACGCTAGTCATTTGGCGCCAAAACCCGTAAATTTCATCTAGAAATATTGTAAACGTTCAGTACATTTTATAAAATGACGCCTCAATAAGTGATTTCCGTGATTTTGGGATAAAAAAGTGATTTTAAAGGAAAAATCGATGAATGGCGGCCTTTTTGGCGACTATTGACTTCAAAGTGACCCACTATATACATTTAGGGGGTCACCACGTGACTGCTCTTGTCCAATGAAATCGCTAGTTTCTAGTGGGAGGTGAAATAAATGACATTGAAAGAAATCATGGTCGGACACTCACATGATGATTGAAGCGTATGGGAGGCAACAGCCGTTGTTGTCCTACGATTATAAGAAATATGATATAGTCATTTATATGTGAACATACTACGCCCAATTCGATATTGTGTAATACAAATATATACTCTTTGAAAGTATCTTGATGACGGAAAATTGCTAAAATACGCTTGGTTTTTCGTGTAAAATGTTTCTGTTACAGTGTTTATTGGAAGCAGCGCTCGTGTAGACCACATTATGGTTGTCTCGGTTAGGACAGAGGCCTGATTAAGAAGAACGGCATTGATACATCTACGTAAATACGATAGTTTATGGTCCCTGATTTATCACTGTTAATAGGCTTGATTACTTTTATTCTCAAACAGTGCTTCCAGAATCACTCAATGTCGTCCTTCAGGGCAAAACGAACTTACGTTCTCTCGTTAAACCCCTATTCGACTTATTCTGTTTAAATTGATTCTTAAATTTGAATTAATGGATTTGCTTGTTTTTGTATTTAATCTATTTTGGGCATACAACGTGATCGACAGAATGTCAGTAATATCACGATCCCATTTGAGCCGTCCCGCCAGGAAAGCAACATTGTGGCCTCTGCGTTATATATCGACCCGGATCATTTCGGTCTCATGGGGGGGGGGGGGGGGGGCGGGGGGGATAGAGGTATAGAGTAAATGATTCCTGAAACAGATAATGCACAGGAGGCAAAACGTGTCTGTCCGGGTTAGCCTGCGCGGCATGCTTAGACTTATCCGGGTCGATACTTTTACGCTGCGTCGACAATGTTGGCTTTCTCGCGGGACCGCTCATTTGTCAATAATTCCTAGGCGACCAGTCTAGGACAATTATCTTCATCGTGTGTGTTCCATCAAGTTTTGATAACATAGAAATGATTCTTTTCATTGTTATGTAAACGTTTTGCTTCATGAGAATTATAAAATGCAGTTTGACTCGAATGTCAACAGATCCTACCCACGATTAATTATATATTCCCATTTTGTTACTCCATTAACCCTTTTCCTCATACGGCAATTCTGCAGCAGACGACTTTGAACGTATTTTATCAAAAAATAGAAAATCGCCATAATTGAATGGATAACCTATGACAAAAAGTGGAAAACATTGTGGCAAAAGGAGAAATTGCACGTTTTGTGCAATTTCTTCTTTTGTCACTATGTTTTCAAAAATCCGTCTGCTGCAGACGCCTCAGAAAGCGTCTATATGAAGGAAAGGGTTAACACTTTCCAACATACCACACATCTGTAGCAGACGACTTTAAACACATTTAGGCAAAAACTATAAATCTCTGTATATATAAGCCTGCTGCAGATGCATCATGATTCGAATACATGTTGGAGAGTGTTAAAGGCGATCTTTTAAAATGACTCTGTTAAGATCTGTATCAGCAGCGAATGTATTATTCAAATGTAACATCGAGATATGTTTTCACTGAGTGAAACGCAGTGGTATTATTTGCACATTTCACGATATGCTATGCTGCGAAAGAAATTTGTCTTTGGTGTGTACGGCTTTTTTTGAAAAACTATTATATATAGGCGTCCCAATGCAAGAAGCGTCATTCGTCTTTCGCGAATGGGGTAACGGCAGGCATTTGCTTGAGATTACTGTTGTGTGGAGTACTTGTGTGGGAAAGCCAGGAAATACAAAGGTTGAATAACTGGGGTCGCCGTGATATGACGTAACATTGTTGAAAACGCTGTTAAAGCCCAACCAATCAATTATCCTATAACTCATGTATAATAGTAAAGTTCAACGATCCACTGTGTCATAAAGCCAAAGTAGAAAACCACCGCCTGAACAAACTTACGCATAGACCATTGGTCATTGGGTTGCATGCGTCCGGTGTAAATCCAGATAAGGTTTTGTATTAACACAGTCTAATCGGCACTGTTTGCTATCAAGTTTACGGACCAATAAGCAAGCGTCTTGTGAAGAGTAAAAACAATGGATCAGACTTCAGAAATACGTTAGCTGATTTAAACCTACGAAAAGAGGAAATGTCCGAATGTCAAGTCGAAGTGATGTTCGGTGGTGGTTAAAGCGTTGACCTCGGGAGCGGGAGACCAGTGTCCGATCTCCGGTCAGATCAAACTTAAATACTAAAATAAAAGTAATGGCTTCCTTCAATGGCGCTCAGAGTTCCTGGTATAGCATGGCGACTAGTCCGTCGGTGTCATAATACCGGTAGTAATGGTGAAATACTAGAAATTAAAAGTCTTAGATGAAGCTCGTCGAGCACCGGTAGCTCAGTTGTTACCGACAATATATCTGGAAAACAACCAGTTGCTTGTAAATGCATGGGTAGATGAAATGGTCGCCGTGATATGAGTCGTCCCGCGAGAAAACCAACATTGTAGAGTACTGGAGTACTGGTGTACTGGTGTACTGGTGTACTGGTGTACTGGTGTGAGAAAGCTTACCAGTTGTTTGTAAATGCATGGGTAGGTGAAATGGTCGCCGTGATATGAGTCGTCCCGCGAGAAAACCAACATTGAGGACTCTGCGTAAAGTATCGACCCGGATCAGCATAAACATTACGCGCAGGCTTACCCGGACAGACACTTTTCGCCTCCTGTGAATTTTCTGTTTCAGGAGTCGTTACTCTATACCTCTATCCCACTGAGACGGAATGTGTTGGCCTGGATTAGCCTGCGCGGATTGCATAGGCTGATATAATACGATACATTACGCAGAGGCCATAATGGTGGTTTTCTCGTTGGACGAGCCGTATTGTTACACTTGTTACAACGGCGTTAGACCCCAATCAATCAACTTAAATAAGATGAAGCTCATATACGACCAAAACTCGTTTACAGCCGACGCGTGGTAAGTAAGGCAGGCAAGATTAGATTAAAGAAAATTAACTAGATTCGGGGAATCACGTCCATTCGAGTTTTCTATTAACCAGCTTTTCTGTTATAAATGGCTCTAGACACGTCCTGATGGCCGTTCATGTCGGGGGGGAAATCATCCCAGTGATGTCATTCCAGCTACAAACCATGTGCATGCTTGACACAAACGAATTCTGACACCTCCATGACAGGGTACATTTGATGGCATTATGACAACAAGGAAAACAATATTTAAAATCTGCAATGTCTAGTTGTGCTTAAGAAACGGTCAGTGAAACATGAAGTCGTTATCATTATTAAATCACATTTGAAAAAAAAAACTATCAGGATGAAGAAAAACAAGAAATATCTTTTAAAAAGATAAACGGCGATCAATATGAGAAAACACTAAGAAATAGAACATGAGCATATTATTTGACTTGAATATCTGATAGGTCCTATGTGTTTACCAAAGGCTAATCGGCAATCTCCATCTAGCTTCAGTTTCTATAAATAGATTATTAAGGCCGAGAATACCCCGTCACATGCTGGAGATTACGCGAGGCCCCCAAGATGTGTATACATTTCAATTGACGACAAGAGAAAGTTGATGCAAGGCATCAATGTCGCCGGAAAAGACTGCATTGATTTATTTTTTAACACACATGTATTCTTGACTTTCATTAGTCTAAACATACACATAATGTTTTCATAAGGACTAATTCCAGGATTTTTGAAATTCCACTTAGATCTACAAATTTCAGGATTTCTTTTGGTCAGGATTTTGGATGTTTTGTATTTGTCAAAAAAAAAAAAAAATTAATACATTTTGGGATTTAAATCTACATGCAATAAAAAGCTATTAAACCCTTTCTATGTCTGAAGCAACAATGAAAACCTTTAAACGCTTAAAACATTGAGAACACGGTTAATTGCTGAAGACATGAACTTCCTCCTTTTTAATACTAATTATTTCACAAGTAGACCACACTTGTAACAATATATAAGCTAAATTGTTTATCTAAATCGTTGATGCATACAATATATGTGGCAAGTATGAAATTAATTGGGTGCGAAAGAGCAGATTTTCTTTATTTCTAAATCTATTGTTTATCAGTTTGATCTTCTCTTAATTTGTTTCAACATTTAATATCACATATATTTAATCATTTAAGTGTGTAATATTAGCTATCTATCTGTAATAAGGTGTTTGAGCATTCTTTCGAAATGTTTACCCTTGTGTCAGGCTTCATCGAGTCGTAGTGTCACACATCGAAGAAAGTGAATAAAAAATCAGGCAAAGCTTTAGTGCATGTTTTATTCCACTGCATTCGAGAGAAAAAAGCATTTCTATATTATCTTTCTTTCTCCTACATTCGACCCATGCTCTCGTTTCGTGACGTTTAAGAAAAATCAATTTGTCGTGCGACATTTTGTGTCTGCATAACCAAGTCACTTTTCTTAGTTTACATTTTACTTCCGGTTACTTCGCTTTGTTTACATTTTGGCAATATGAAACTAGGTCACGAACTGAAAAAAAGGCGTTTCGACGTTCACGACCGATAAACAGGCTTATATTTGAGACATATTTTCACAAATTATTTCTTATTTTTGTTTCTGTTACCAGTTTATGTTGATACTTATCTATTAAAAGGAGAATTCGACGTGATTTTTCATATCGATATCGCAAGCAGGTGCGCGTATGTAAACAAATTATAGACTGTGCGACGTAAAGGTTTGTAGTTATCGCCTTTTGATTACCTAGTTTATGAAAATAAAGTATCGCAGTCTAGCTAATAGGGACTGTTTTGTCTTTGTAAATAAAACACAAAAACGTTAATGCCAGTCAAAATAAAGAAACTGCACATACTTAAAACATCGGAATATTTATTTCATTTTAGATGTGTCATAACTTAGTGTTTTTAAACAAACGCAATTGTAATATGTTCAAGACATTTAAAAAAAAAAAATATCTAATAATAACCCCTCCTCCCATGTGATTTCCGAAAACCTATTAAAAATAGAAGTCGCGGGCTTCTGCCCGGCGACTAATAAATAACTGAAAACTTATCATGTTTCAAAAATAATTAATATTTCGCTCTTATTTTCACTGAAATTTATTTTTTAAGGAAAACAATTAAAGGTTAGTATGCAGAACATTTCATTTTAAAACTTCACCTTATTAGTGCCTTTCGTAGGATCGCCAACTTATCTATTAACGAATCAAAACGTTTTATTTCCTTTATTTCTTCAACATTATTCATTAAATACACATATGATTGTTCTACAATCTAGATCATTTGTTTAACATCTAGGTAAAAACTGAGGTTAAACAGCTAGCGCCGAAAAAAATCATAATTAAGTTGAAAGGAGTAAGAGACATTTCCGCCTGACCGAATTTTAACGTTTCTTGAATATTGTCAATTATCCGGCTTTTTCTATGTGTGCTTTACTCGTTTTGTGAGTTGAAATAAAGTCATATTTGTGCCCAGTAACAGGAGAATGAACTGTCTCGAATTAGAAACCAGTGCATACCAATATGAGTCTGCACAACCAACTGGTCCAATCAGCGGTTACACTGTACAACAACAACACAAATATCATGGAGACACTTAGACAACGGTTTTCTACCGTAGAAGAGTTTAACTCTGACCCTCATACATACTCTTTCTGACGCCTCTGCAGCAGACGAATTCTGAAAACATTGTGGCAAAAAGAAACAATTGCTCATCATGAGCAATTTCTCTATTTAACACAATGTTTGCAACTCTTTAAAAAAATAAACTGTTATTTCTAGTGGTTTTCTATATTTTTCTCAATTGTTTTTAAGGTTGTCTGCGGTATATATGTTGTATGTGATAAAGTGTTAACTACGTACGCTTGTGGAAAGGATACAACAGTTTCCATACACAAACGACGGTCATATATGTTTACTGGCTAGTCCATACTACAGGTGACTATATAAGGGGGAGTAAACTGGTCCTTTTCGAACAATTTTCCTCTTATTACTCAACAAAACCCTATGTTGTGGGTACCCCCATTAAACCCTCTAACTGATACGATTCACTTGAGTACCCACACCATAGGGTCTGAGTGTCAAATTCGAGATTAGAACATGAAAGATGTCCCTCATGTAGATCTCTGACAAAATAAAGTCATACTTATATCAATTATTACTTCGAAAGGTTTCAATTAAACACAACCAATTTCATATTTTTTCAGAAATAGATAAACTTAAAATGTAAGTATGTGAGGAACCCAGACTATGTGCTTCTTTTATTTCAACTGCATTTAAAAAACGCAGATCAATGCTTTATATATAACTAAAGTATTATATAAATTGTTTCTTTAAATCTAAATATTTAATTTTAGTCCATTTAGTAAATGATAATATAACTTTCTTGATCTTCTTTGTGAAACTAACTTTTCATATACTATATTTACTTGTAAATATGTTACGAATATGTTAAAATTATTACTCTGTACCTAAAGTGACTTATAGGCCCAACGCGGCCGGGTGTGTTTATTGTATTAATATTTGTATGTAATTGTTATACACATGTCACTCTAATAAAATATATCTTATCTTATCTTATCTTATCTTATATCTCTATGTTATCAATATCTGAGCGGTGCTATTTGAAACCTTACACAAATTGTAAATAACGATCTGCCAGTGCATCCCCGCGCTGTCTGATCAGGGTCTGCATTATTCGCCAATTAGAGGGTTTAACGAATCATCTTTTCAGCACTTTCCATTTCAATCCTTTATCATGGATGCACAGACAGTGTTTCCCCATTATGTAATACTTAGAGAACACTATAGGTAATGACAAAACGGTAGCAAACAAAGCGTTTCCACACATGTTGCCTGAGCTGGGGTTCGTACTCTGTAATGACTGCCCATGACGCTACTAAGCTACCGAGCAGCAGAAGGCGTACGAAAATATTGCGACCAAAGGAGAAATGGCTCATGATGAACACTTTCCTCCTTACCACAATATGTTCAACTCTATTCAATAATAATATTGAAACATTAACTCATTTTGCATTTTCAAAGTCGTCTGCTGCTTTTTTGTCGTATGTTGTAAAGGGTTAAAGGGGTAAATATTGAACTCTTATATTCCTGATAATAGTCCACCGAGGCAAAGACTGATTTGCACCATACTCTGCCGATAAATCTCAATGTTCGGGTTTGTCAGCACATTCTTTATGACGGCGAGACAAACACTATTGTATGAGCCGCATCCAACCAAAAAAGGGTTAGTTATTTTTATTAAGGCATGTACGAAATGTGAACGCTCAGACGAGTATGTGTACACGCCGAGTCTCACCAGAGCAATCTCTTTCCACTCACATGTAATGCAACACGCAATATAACCTCTAGATAATTATACTAGAACTATTGCCCCACGTATATTATGCCCATGTCCCTATATGTTATGCCGAATCGAAGAGGCAAAACTCTTTCATACTGTACCGATGGGATTCGTATATGATATAATGCGGTGATATGATTGAATAGCTCTTGTAAATATCCCACACTATTTTTTCCCCTTTGCTTTATCTACAATATTTATCATTTGAAACATTGCGCCACGCCATGTGACAATCGAACTTAATGCTTAGCATACGCGAGAATCAAATCCCTATGAGTACAAGTAGGTTGTTGTTCGTAAGCGTTTCCAGTAGTCATACATGATGCTTGTTTAACTGCGGAAACTGTGCTCAGACGTGCAGAAGCACATACCGAACTGGATAGCCACTGTTCACCATCTAGAAGGTCGGATTAAAAGTGACTTAGTTCAATTGCAGTCTGTTGTTCTGGAAAATATAGCCATTTGAACAGCTTTTGATTAATCGAGAGTTCCTTAAGAATTAGATGCTTTGAATTAGGCTGGATACAGCCATTAATTATCTTTTAAATATTCCACAGATATATGTACTTCATTGACATTATATAGAATCTACAACTATCAACACATCCCTCTGAAACCGAAATGGTGTTCAGTAATATAAACGGCTACTATAGATATAGATATTTGAAGTAAGTCCATGATGATATTTTAACACTACTTTAACATAAGGGACTGATTTTACTCTAGATGTCGACGAGTGTCTGTGGAATTCGCCAACTAAAGCAGTTGTTGGTTCTGACGATCCCTTTGCTAAAAACCTTTTTTCGCAGGAAACGAATACTTCTTTGGATAAATAAGTAAATACTAATATACTAATTGCTGACAAGTATAAACCTTTTCATTGACACTGACAATGTTACGTTTATTTCGCAACTCTGAAACGTCTGTTCCTAAATAAGGCTCCGCTAATATTCTTCAGCGACAAAGTTACCGTTTTACTTACAAAAAAGGAAATGTTCATTCGATTACCTTAACATTTATAAAGCTCAAGTACTCTAACGAACAACCAGCCTAGTAGGTGTTTATCAAACAAAATATATGCAGAAACCATTGTCCAGCAAGAATATTAGCACAGAATTGCTCCTCAAGCGTAAACCCAAGTGGGATACACTTTTCCGGGTTACTTGTGGACTAACATTCGCTGTCAAATATAATATTTAACCTTATCCCTTTTCCTCATATAGACGCTTTCTGACGCCTCTGCAGCAGATGGCTTTTTTAAAACATAGTAACAAAAGAATAAATTGCACAAAACGTGCAATTTCTCCTTTTGCCACAATGTTTTCCACTTTTTGTCATAGCGTTCAAAGTCGTCTGCTGCAGAATTGTCGTATGAGGGAAACGGTTAAGCTTAAACCAAAAGTTAAAACATCTCATTTACTTCGCATAGAGGGTGCAACAATAGTATAAGCAAATCGAAAATCTAACAATTGGTAAGATGGTAAAAGGTCTGCGTTTCATAAATGGCGTTTCATAAATGTATACTTTCGACCTTTGTCGAGCTTGAGTTGATACCTTGACTGTTACGAATTACGAACACTTATACAATGTTTATTCTCTTGAAAGAGTAAGCCAGCACGATCATCGACACTTCATGATTTGGTCATACGTCATTGGCTGGTCGAGCTGGGTGCGTCAGAAAAAAGTGTTTCCTTGTGTTTTTGTTTATAGTCATAGTTTACTGTAAGATGTTTTTCTCGACTGGGTGTGCAGGCAAGGTTGTTGTCACTGTTTTGACTTTCCTTTTTATGTAATACACGGAAATTTACTAGGTCACACATGTAGCAAATCTTTCATAATACATTCTGCTGCATTTAATATCAGATACAAGATGACGTTGTAAGACGGCCTCGCATCTATAAAGTGTCAATTTTGAATTGACACATTAACTGTGTAAAACAGCAAGAAATCAACATTTATAAAATGTCCATTTAGGATAGGATAATTGGCACTTCATTATTTTGCCATAGTTCATTGGCTGTTTGAGCTGGGTGAGCCAGTTAAAAGGTATTTCCTTGTGTTTTTGTTTAGTCAGTTAACTGTAAGTTGTTTTTCTCGACTGTGTGTGTGTAAGCAAGGTTATTGTCACTATTTTATCCTCTTTATGTAAGGTTCGGAAATTCACTGGGTCACACATGTAGCAAATCTTTCATAAATACATTATGCCGCATTGCATGTCAGATTCAAGATGAAGTTGTAAGACTGCCTCCCATCTATGAAGTGTCAATTTTAAATTGATACATTTCCTAAGTGAGACAGCAAGTTACTCGCATTTATTAAATGTTTATTTTCTTGACTGGATAAGCCTGCAAAAAAAATCCTTGCGTTGTTTTTTGTTGGTTGTTGATAATTGTTAATTGATTTTATTTACTGGGTAAAAATGCAAGGTAATTGGCACTTCATTTGTTGGCCTTAGTTCGTTGGCTGTTTAAGCTTGGTGAGCCAGAAAAAAGTATCTCCTTGTATTTAAGTTTAGTCATAGTTTACTGTAAGATGTTTTTCTCGACTTAGTGTGCAGGCAAGTTGTTGTCACTGTTTTGACCTTCCTCTGTATGAAAGGCTCGGAAATTCACTAGGTCACACATGTAGCAAATCTATCATAAATACATTCTGCTGCATTTCATGTCAGATACAAGATGAAGTTGTAAGACTGCCTCCCATCTATAAAGTGTCAATTTTGAATTGACACATTAACTTTGTAAAACAGCAATAAACCAACATTTATAAAATGTTCTTTCTCTTAACTGGATAAGACAGCAACAAAAATCCTTGCTTTGTTGTGTTGGTTGTTCAGTATTGTTTATTGATTTTCTTTACTGGATAAACCATCAAGATAATTTGCACTTCATGTTTTTGCCATAGTTCATTAGCTGTTTGAGCTGGGTGAGCCAATAAAAAAGTATTTCATTGTGTTTTTGTTTAATCATAGTTAACTGTTAGCTTTTAACTGTAAGTTGTTTTTATCGACTGGGTGTGCTAGCAAGGTTATTATCACTGTTTGATCCTCTTTATGTAAGGTTCGGAAATTCCCTAGGTCACACATGTAGTAGATCTTTCATAAATACATTATGCCGCATTGCATGTCAGATTCAAGCTGAGGTTGTAAGACTGCCTCCCATCTTTCAAGTGTCAATTTTAAATTGATACATTTCCTAAGTGAGACAGCAAGATACTCGCATTTATTAAATGTTTATTTTCTTGACTGGATAAGCCTACAAAAAAAATCCTTGCGTTGTTTTTTGGTGGTTGTTGAAAATTGTTTATTGATTTTATTTACTTGGTAAAAATGCAAGGTAATTGGCACTTCATTTGTTGGCCATAGTTCGTTGGCTGTTTAAGCTTGGTGAGCCAGAAAAAAGGTATCTCCTTGTGTTTTTGTTTGGTCATAGTTAACTGTAAGTTGTTTTTCTCGACTGGGTGTGCGAGCAAGGTTATTGTCACTGTTTGATCCTCTTTATGTAAGGTTCGGAAATTCACTGGGTCACACATGTAGCAAATCTTTCATAAATACATTATGCCGCAATGCATTTCAGATTCAAGATGAAGTTGTAAGACTGCCTCCCATCTATGAAGTGTCAATTTTAAATTGATGCATTTCCTAAGTGAGACAGCAAGTTACTCGCATTTATTAAATGTTTATTTTCTTGACTGGATAAGCCTACAAAAAGAATCCTTGCGTTGTTTTTTGATGGTTGTTGAAAAGAAAATGTTTATTGATTTTATTACTGGGTAAACAAGCAAGGTTAACATGGTTTCTGAATGAGCGATTTTCTGTCATAATGGATATACAGAAGTTCGTCAATTATTTCGTCTGTGACTGACAGAGATGATGACATGAATTATTGAACCATTCCCAGACGACATTCGAATCGATCGCTGACTATGTGCAAACCTCTCTTTCCCATGTACAGTTAATGTGCAGCAGATGACTTTGATCATCTAGGCAAAACTATTGAATATCTGTTTAAATAAAAGTACAACTGTATAGTTGTTAAATGCAGCTGAAACATTATGACAAAAGGCGAAAATGTGAATGCCACAGTGTTTTCAAAATCCCTCTGCTGCAGATGTGTCAAAATGTGTGGGTAGATCCGAGAATAAAAAACATCAATGAAAATATTCAAGTTGATTAAATTAGCCATACACTTTATGATATGCCAAATTCTAGAAAATTGAAAAAATTGGCTGATTTCACGAATTGAAATTAAATCCACCAATAAATATCAACCAATCAGACATGAATGTACCGTGATAAAAAAAGCAATTGTGCAGCTTAGAATAAAGCAATTCGCTATTAAGTATATACTTTATATTTAGCAAAGTTCAGGAGTCATATCAAAATCGGCGTATTTCACGAGTTTAATAAAAGCTTATAAAAATAACCAAGCCAGCTTAAAAGTGTTCCGAAACATGAAATTGTGATAAAGAAAACAGCGAATCGCTTACATGTTCAGACACTATGATTTTCGATTTTCAAAACCGCTAACTTTTCCACTCGGATGTATCAATTTATTCATCAAGTACTTATAAGCAAGCGCTTGCAATATTTCTTTTTGAGTGATTCCTGTTGTCTTTTAACATCTGCTTCATCCAGCCAATATGTGTAAGTGAATGCGTTTAAATGGAAAGCGAATTCGCATTTTTGCTTTTTTACAGAGCACTGTCCAATTGAATACATGGCCATTGAGTAAGCATGGTGTCATACAATGTGTTATCTGATTAGCAGCACAAATCTTACAGAGAGCTAGAAGGCCGAATGGTTAGCACATAGGATTGATTTACCACGGACGTCAGATGCCTGCTCGTGTTGATTATGGTGGCCAATGCATATTTCCCCAAAATCTTTATCATTTAACTCGTTCAGCACCGAATTGTTTAAAGTGGACTCTTCCATATATACAAAATAGGGCGTCTCCATTTCTCATGTTTTAAAAGTTTGGACTATTTTACTACTGTCTGAAATGCAAACAATGCTGGTTTCAGGTGAGACAGCTCGTTACGAGCTGACTCAGCTGAATCAGTATTGTTTGCAAAAACCTCAATATTGCCTTTGGCGCAGAAAGAGTTAAAGCAACAGCGTAGCTTGACTGATTATTCTTACGCCGGTATCAAGCCTTATAATTAAAAAAACCACCACCAACTGTTCGTTTTCCTTTTGCAGGGTAATTTGTGATGACGCATATATCGTCCATACCTTTGTACAGACTCGTCTGAGACTAGCATACGGAACAATACATCACTTCTGTAATCCCTTCCTTAGTAGAGACGACATTTGACGCCTTTGACGTCAGGCGCTATTTGAAAACAGCTTGGGGGAAAACAATCTTTCAAACTAGATTTGACCCTGATCATATTTTATCGGGTAAATGATTTTACCCCAATTCCGATGTATGACTCATTAACCATTTCCTACATAAAACAAATCTGCAGCGGACGTTTTTAATTATGTCTTGACAAAATTCTCTTTGAAATATGGTATAAAAAATGAACGAGTACAACTGAAATCTTAGGGCAAAATGAGAAATTGCTTATTATGAAAACAATCTCTTTTGTCACAAATATGCAGTAGATGCGTAAAAATGCATCAATGGTTGGGCGAGAGTTCAACAAATTGTTTGTATTATGATAAATCTACAAAAAAACCACCTTGAACATTGTAGACCAAGATGATCTTGGTCGATACACTACGCAGAGTCCATAATGTTGGTTTTCGTGGAACGGCTCATTTAATAAATATTATTGGATAAAGATGTAATAACGTGTCAAGATACCAGTTATGAAAAATCAGCGAGATAATTTGTAAAGAGTCTTTCTACCGATCATAATTATACAGAATAAGATGCCGCTTTATGTCCACAGGGACTGGTAATGTCATCGTACACGACATGAGTCAGAACAATTAATTCTAACATATGAGACCAAACGACAAGCACGTCATGTTAGGCCATATATAATGTTACCCTGACAGGAAAATGATTAACTCATCTAGGCGTTTGCCCTTTGTTAATAATATAATAACACATTGTATTTACATGGACGTCTTAACAATGCATCAGGTTAGTTAGGTTTAGCCAAAGGTTCTAGGGTTATAAATGAGGAATTGGATAATAACGCCATTTTCACAAGTTCTTTATTTATACCACGACCTAATCACATAACTATGTGTTTCTTGGCTCTCTTTCACCAGGACTCAACATAACACTATTGCAAGGTAACTGGCTACCTTCATGTTTCCTGTATATCACGGCGCTACAGCACTATGACTCCAAAAAGCATTCTTGCAAGTTATTTGGTTACCTTCATGTCTCGGGTATATCACGACTATCAGTTTATATAAGGATGTGTTTCATTGCTCTGACGCACCAGGACTACAAAAAACATTCTTGCAAAGCAACTTGCTACCTTCATGTGTCCGGTATATCAAGGCGGCCAGTTTATCTAAGGGTGTGCTTCATTGCTCTCACGCACCAGGACTACACAAAACATTCTCGTAAGTTAACTGGATTCCTCTATGTTTCCGTTATATCACGGCGGCCAGATTATCTAAGGATGTGCTTCTTGGCTCTCTCTCACAATTGATTGATTGGGGTTTAACGCCATTTTCAACAATTTTTCGGTGATATCACGGCGGCCAGTTCACATACTCAGGCTTTCTCACACCAGTACTCAACACAACATACTTTCCAAGCAACGGGCTGCTTTTCTACAAAGACTATTACCGCATTAGTGGAGGACACATAACGCTTGTCACAGTAACTTATGTCAAACCCGAGCTTGGGTTCGAACTCAAAACCCAGGATTGACAGCCCGCGTCGCTACCGACTGAGCTACCGGGGCTCGGGTTACAAACAGACTCCACATAACAGTATTGCAAAGTAAATAGCTACCTTCATGTTTCCGGCATATCACGGCTTTCAGTTTATCGAAAGATGTGTTTCTTTGCTCTATCAAACCAGAACTCCACACAACATTCTTGCAATGCAACTGGCTACCTTAATGTGTCCGGTATATTATGGCGGCCAGTTTATCTAAATATGTTTTTCCTGGCTCTCTCACACAAGTACTTCACACAGCATTCTTGCAAGGCAACTTGTTACCTTCATATTTCAGGTATATCAAGGCGGCCAGTCAGTTTATCTTAAAATGTGATTCCTGGCTCTTTCGCAACAGTCCTGAACACAACATTCCTCCCATGCATTTAGCTTTTTTTTCACAAGTTGACCAAGACAGGAAATGTGATCCTTATATATCGAAGGCTTGGCGTGAAACGGTTGTATCTCAAAACCTTTTTTGACAACCCTGGTTTAGGGGCAATTTTGACCCCTTTGTAAACAATGCAAATTTAGGTGCCATTGCTAAAAACGAGCAAGGGCACATTAATTTCCATTGTTTACCATGAAAAAAAAAGACTTTTATGGCGAGGTGATTAACCTTGGTAAGAAAATACCAGTTTTAGTTACAACCGTTTCACACCAAGCCCTCGATATGTTACCTTACGAATGTAGGTGACACAATAAAACGTCACTTCTTTGCGCGTCAGTTTTATGTGGACAGCTACGAAGCATTTGTTTTGCAAACACCACCTTTTCCATCAAAAGTAAGAACATAGTACATGCCGCTCCTTGTGGTTCAATAACACTCAAGTGTATCATAAAACGCAAACACTTTAATAACGGAGTCGGCTGTCCGGTTTGTCCGCGAAATATGCTCCTTGTTCAGTGTCTATTGAACGCAAGTCACATTTCGTTTGGCACATTATTTAGTACTGTTTTTACACTCAGGGGTTTATTTATAAGTGATCTGTTCGAAAGATATAACATTGATAATTGTTGAAAATGGTGTAAAACTGCAATAAATCGACCAGGACATAAAAGAAACAGGATATATAAAGTGAATCGCCGGAAGTTCATAATCATAAAACACGAAAACGTTGCCATGAAACCTAATGTCTTAGTTAATTTCGTACTCTATCTCAGGGAGACCGCAAATAGATTAGCCCATGATAGCATTATCCGCAAATTTGATTATTGTACGCACGACGGAAATGTTAAAAATGGCGCCGTCGAATCAAATACATGTTTCTTTGATGGCTAATACGCTGTCCTTTCTACTTGAGTGACCATTTATGCCAGTCGGATGTTCTCGTGTGTTTTCGGCTAAACTGATCTTATCTTAGAACAAGGATTGCGTTAACCATTTCCCCCATGTGGCCACATTTTGAAGCATCTATAGTAGACGGCATTTGTGGAGGACGGAGAAATTGCTTCTGATGACAAGAAAATCAGTGATTTGGCTTTCGATTGTTATACACGTATTATGGCAATGTCTCAACACTGGGCCTTAATCAATCTAACTCTTTCTCACTGGCACACGTATTTTGACTCAACAGAAAGGGACTACTTTAAAAAACTATGTGCCAAAAAAAGAAATTGCCGCGGTAGCTCAGTCGGTAGCGACGCGGTTGTCAATCCAGGGGTTGTGAGTTCGAACTCCAGCTCGGCCAACATTCTTTCCGACGTTTGACAAAGATCACTTTGACAAGCGTCATTCGTCTTCACCCATGGGCTAACAGTATATGTGGACAAGCAGAAAGTTGCTTGGAGAGTATGTTGTGTGGTGTACTGGTGTGAGAAAACCAGGAAACATATGAGTAGGTGAACTGGCCGCCGTGATATGACTGAAAACGGCGTTAAACCCCTATCAATCAATCAATCAATCAATCAATCAATCAATCAATCAATAATTTGCCACATTGTTGTCAATTCTATTTAATAAGTATACTTTCATTTATAGAAATGTTTCAAATTTATGCATTGGTGTTTCCAGTGCCGTCCTCTGCCGATGTGTGATATGTAGGAACGGGTTAAGTAGTTTTGTTAATGTTTTGGGACTACATGGCTCATCCTGGCCCGCGTATGTATTTGGTGTAATTTGACCTAAACTCTAAGTACGAATTTACAATAATTCGCCGGGGAACATACTAGTTCACGTTACCCGTTACTTAAAAATGAAAATGGGTCAATATGTTTCAGAATTAAAAAAAGCTGTGTATATTACAAGACACTAAAGAAATAACAAAATATGTTTACAGTATTGTCTTCCCGACGGACATACACTATCTAACTCATATTTAGATTTATTATATACCTGCACATTATCCGTCACAAAACCATGCAGATGGCCATGCGCAGTTCAAATATGACGGATTTAAATTCCGTTTTGTATACGTGTAAAATACGTTACCAAATATGGTAATGGTACGTCACTGAAATATGATGTGACTTCATAGAAATATGCTTTTACGCCCTTTAAAATGTGGTACTTGGTCTGTCGTGGTTGACACGCCAATCATAAATTATAGTTCATGTGTAAATAATGTTATATCGTTCTATAAAATATAGAATTTTGTACATTTGTTCTTCTTTATTCTGTCTTAAAAGTTATACATGGTATCTGGGTGAGTGCATTAACCCTTTCCCTCATATAGACGCTTTCTGACGCATCTGCAGCAGACGACTTTTTGAAAACATAGTGACAAAAGAAGAAATTGCACAAAACGTATTGACTTAATTTAAAGTCTCGCTTGATCTTCGGTCTCGCGAAATATCAGTTTTCCACGCCCCTCGTAGTTCGATACAAAAACCTGCATCGCATTCAACATAATATTCCCTGTTTATTTGGTTATCTTGTATATAAAGCGATGTTGACATTTCACGAGTTTTGGTCTCGAACTGTCAGGCAGTTAGTCTTGCTAATGCGTGTCATTTAAAAGCTCGCAGCCGGGTCGACACATACACATACACATAACATAAACATTATTTTTATTGAAACATTATTGAGACATTAAGTAGTATAGCTCATATAAATAGTCAAAAAATACAAATATTATAACATACAGTGGGTCGACACAAAACATTAAAACGGTTCAAAATCTATCCTTTTTTTCCAAATCAAATTAGTTCGTATTATCTGTATAGTTTTAAACGGCACGAAACTCCCACATAGATAGAAAAAAGACACATGTCACCATCCTACTATACATGATACAATTAGATAATTAGTGGAGCGAAATTGGTTAATCTCAGTTAAATAGTTCTCCGGTGAATCCCGCATGGCCAATTTGATGGTAAATTAACCATAAGTCACGCTGTTATGTCAACCGTCTAAGTCATTGGTTTAAACCAGAATCACTGTCTTAAATTAACCCTTTTCCCACATACAGACGCTTTGTGACGCCTCTGCAAGCAATCGACTTTTAAGACACTTTTGCCACAGTGTTTTCAACTTTATTTAATTATTATACTATTATTTATAGAGATTTTTCACATTCTTGCGAATATTTTTTTCAATGTCGTCTTTTTGCTGTATGTGGGAAAAGGTTAATCACTGGTTGGTGTCACTAGCATTGTAATATTAACCGAGTTTAAAAAGGTTAATAACTTAAAATATCTTTAAAAAAAATCCTGTAAACGTAGGCATAGAGTTCAAGTTATAGTACACGAGTGATATATGTTTGATCAAGTACATTCATGTACTGCAAAAACAAGTTTTGTTTGAATAGCATATAGTATAGTTTCTAATTTCTTGCGGCGATGAGAATTAGTTAAAAAGTGTTGGCCTAGGGAAAAAAATATATTTTTATTGTTGTTGGAACATCAGTGAAAAACTTAAGGCGTGAGTACTCCAATATAAGTTTAAGAAATGCTTTAGAAATGAATGCGCCGAGAGGTCAAATATGGACGCTTGTTAACATTATTAACATTCGCGAAGAGGAACGGAAAAAAAGAAAGAAGTCACGTGAACAATACAGTGGCGGATTAACCGGGGGGGGGGGGCGTAGGGCCCGTGCGTTGAAAAATTAATGGTAAACAAAGAAAAAGCGTGGCAAATGTAGTGGCGGATTTAGCGGAGGCCCATAGGGCCCTTGCCCGACTCCCCCCACCCCACGAAGTCACGTGAAATATACAGTGGCGGATAAACCGGGGGCCGTAGGGCCCGTGCGTAATCTGAAGTCACCAGGGCAACATCTTAAACACTTTCAATTCATTCATTCATTAGTTCACATCCATTCTAGAAATACTTTCTACTTTTGCCTAGTTATTTTCCAAGTCGTCAGTTGCATATTTGATAAACGCATGCCAGAGTTAAATACATCTTAATGTACTTTTTAATTTTGAACGAATCTTAATATATTTTTTAATTAAGTCGAGAATGAATTATTTGGTAATTACAATTTGAAACTGGAAATACACAGTTCTTGATCCGTTATGCTGCCTCCACTACTGTAATACCGTTATTAATTTTTAAGTCAAATGTTTCTAAACGATTCGCAGGAGATACATTCTCAGAAATCTTGTTTAGAACGGTTGCCATTTTGTGTATGTGTGCGCACGAAAGAAATATTTGGTTGCATGATATCAATATTAGAGCGGCGCTTTACGGCATACAACCTTGAGGCATTTGCTACATGTGTATTCCGCACATTCTAATCTGGATCTGCACTGTTTGTCGTTGGTCATAGAAGGTTTACAGATACTTCTGTACCCCTTTGGGATCTTTAAGCAAGGATGCGACGCGGCTACCTTCTAACCCAGACTGTTAAGCCCAAATGGTAAAAACGAATTACGTTTGTCATCAAGACTTGAATCAATAATCGGTAAGAATGTTGATTGTGATGGGATTCGAACTCATCATTCCTGGCTCAACAGCATTCGTTCTTATTACCAACTGAATTATCGCGACTCAATCCTTTGATTGATTGATTGAGTGGTTGGTTGATTGATTGATTGATTGATTAGGGTTTCACGCTGTTTTCAACAACATAATCATGTGTTTCCTGGCTTTCTCATTTCAGTAATCCGCACAACGGACTTTCCAAGCAACTGGCTGCTTTTCCACAAAGACTGTTAGCCGTGAAACGTATGCCATTTGTCGAAGTGACTTATGTCAAAAGTCGGGGGAAATGTTGTCCGAGCTGGGGTTCGACCTCAAAACCCCTGGATTGACAAATTGGTTACAAATTATCGGCGATGACGGCAAAGATTGACAAATTAAATCTGTCATGAATCGTTTAATCTGATATGGTAATTTACGAGTCTGTTTTGAAAACTTCTTTGGACATATTAACAGCATTTAGAACATCGGAATTCCAGTTTTGATAAAGCGATTAAAACAGACAAAAAAAAACCCGATTATATTGAGAAAGTGTCCTCATTTTTCCAAACAGTTTTCAAAAGTCACCAGATGCTCAAGGCGTTAAAACATGTAATGTGGAAATGGCAGATAAGAGTTGACTTCTCCAGTAATGAGCCGGATATAGCTATCTGGGGACTTAATGCATCTGCGTACAGTAAAGACTCACAATTCTGACAACATTCTGGAACTGTAGCCCCCTTAGTTTAAAGTCAGCTAACCTTTATATGATCTCGTAACGGTGAGTCAATACGACCCCAAATCGCTAGACGCGACTGTAATATCGAAAGCACTGAAAGCACTGTTGTTAGGAATTCTTTTCTCTCGACACATATATCGAGGACTTAGCGTGAAACGGTTGTAACTAAAATTAGTATCTTTTGTACCAAGGTTAATCATCTCGCCGTATTTATAAGCGTTAAATCCTTTTTCTTGGTAAACAATTGAAATGTAGGTGCCATTGCTCTTTCTGAGCAATGGCACCTAAATTTGCATTGTTTACAAAGGGGTCAAAATTGCCCCTAAACCAGGGTTTTCAAAATAGGTGTTTAGTTACAACCGTTTCACACCAAGCCCTCGATATTACTTAAGTTGATTTATCGGAATTAAGCTCTTCAGTCAGTAGTAATTCAGTTATATAAAGGCGGTTTATCATCTGTGTTCTTCATGTGACGCACCACATTTATACACACCATTCGTCTTATACTACTGGCTATCGTCCCACATCGACTTATTAGCTAATTGATGGAACACGTACTCACAGTGTCTTTTTTTGTCAAATCATCAGAAATAACAGACGTTCAAGCTAACGACCCATTGAATGTTTGGTGTTTAACGCTGCTTTCAACAATTGAGCCGTCCCGCCAGAAAAACCAACATTATGGCATATGCGTAATGTATCGACCAGATCAGCCTGCGCTGTCCGCGCAGACTGATCCGGACGACACGTTCGGGGGATAGATGTATAGAGTAGTGATTCCTGAAACAGAACATCCACAGGAGGCGAACAGTGTCCATCCGGGTACGCCTGCGTGGCATGTTTAGGCTGATCCGGGTCGATACTTTACGCAGAGTCCACAATGTTGGTTTTCTCGAGAGACGGCTCAATTGTCCAATTACATCACTGCGTTTTCTGGGTAAATTACCAGTACTACTGGTGTCAATTTATCCTGACACCAGCCAGTCAGTCAGTCGTAATACTATCCCCGCAACCCTCAGCGGCAAGGAGGGAAGCCATTACTACCATTTTTAAAGTCTTTGGTATGATCCGGCCGGGGATCGAACCCGCGACCTCCCGCACCCGAGGCGGAAGCACTACCACTACACCAACGAGTCGGTCACTCGACCCATTTAAAGTTGCCCCTTTATTCCGAGGGTTGGGACATACCACTGGTGACTCAGATTGATATGAAATAAAAATGAAAGTGCAATTTCAGAGGTTCGTCTTAATTACTGACTATTTTTGAGTGATTAAACTTTTTTATCGCCTTTTATTTCCTATTTCTCCTAACAAATGACAGTTTCACTTTTTCAATTTTCCGTCATTTGATGTCATATTTTTTTATTTCTTCAAGTCTGACAAGATTAGCCGCAGATATTGGAACCATTTCGACAAATAGAGTACCCCTCAAGAGATTTAAATTCCAGCGTAATTTGAATGTGATGCTAATAGACGTAACCTCATTAAAATCAGTGACATCGTTCGTTTTAAACAAGGAATGGATATTTGAATAATGTTCCAAGCCTTCATTTGATTTGATAAACTCCTACACTGATGGAATTTTTGCTAATTAATTTTTTTTTCATCCATCATTTTTATGCATGTCTCGTCACCTTTTTGTTGAAATTCTTTGTCTTTGTTAATTCACAACTGAGAAACTAAATATCACACGATATGCCTACGTCTATACACATCTTGGAATTCACAATTAGTAATCTGTTACGTTTATGTGAAGCCACTGGTTCAGAGGAGCAGGACCAGTAACGTGACCCAAAGGTCTCCGTTCAAGTTCTGTGATTCTGTGATCCCTATGGGATTTAACCTCACCCCTCTCTAGGATCGTCGGAGTGATAAAATATCAAAGCACCGAAAGTACTGAAAGTGTGATTGCGATTGCTAAAGCAAAAATGGGGGGAAAACGAGCACGAGGTTTATTAGTGGGTATTCAGTAAAGTTTATGAAGCGAGAGGGCCATGAGACAATGTCTTGCTCAAATGAGTATGTATCACTTAAGAAAAGATCAATATTTACAGGCCATTAACTAATTATATTCAAAACAAATTAAGAAATTTTTCCACATAAAAAGAATCTTCAATAATGGCAAACAAAGCACAATTACCGAATAAATATATAAAAGTGTGGCAAGAAGAAATTGAACATAAGGAAACACGCGTTTGTTGCAGATGCAGGACTAAAAACATCCCCGAATATGGATATTCGTCCGGCGTATATCAATTATCTTTTAATACAGATATATGAAACAATATAGTGAAACAAGAATATGTGTTTTCTTATTTCATCCATTTCAAATGTACAGAAGGTCGAACTGATCAGTTTTAAAAACCACCAACTTAATAGTCTATGTCAAGCCTTCAATTTCATGTAAGATATATGGATATGTCCATGGTCGTCTGCTTTAAAAATATTTTAGGAAAAAAAGACGAAATATCTCTAAAATTGAAAGCATAATTATGACATAAAACTGAAAAAAGTAGGTGAGCACATGTGCAGAAAAGCTCTTTTTTAGTGAAGTTTTCTATTGGAGGTCTCATATTCATTGGCAGATTAGAGTTGACCATTCCTCTTCGGCTGGAACAAGTCGCATGCACAAAGCATACATTTTTATATGGTCACAGTCCGCACAAGGCATGGGAATCTGACAGCTTGAGTGGACCGTTGAATTCACTTACATGTACAGCTATATTTTTTTTCTATTTTGAATGATAAACATTTCAATTCTGTGTTTATTTCATGTTTATTGTAATTAATGACATGTTTTTTGTATTGTAAATATTAATATGATGTGTCGTTTGACTAGAAGCTATGTAGTTTACGTCAATTCAATAGTGTCTATTGTCTATTATATTCGTATCTACGCATTTTGTTATTTTACTTTTTTCTCATTTTTTTTTGTACTGTTAAAAATCATTGATCTTCATTATATGGAGAAAA
>JASEVX010000003.1:85128438-85138438 GCA_031761405.1 Serripes groenlandicus
AAAAGTCTAGCTAGAGAACTGCTTCACTTTGTATTGTTTGCATGTAGCATAAGCCAACACTTTCAGTTTTGGAATGTTCACCATTGCAATATGTTATCAATCAGGATTTTGACTTCTTGGATTAACTTTTATCTGATTTAAAACTTTGTATATTAAGAGGCCTACTTTTATGGATTACTTTATGTCAATAATGTACATTGGTGTTTTGAAAACTTTTATACAGGAGACGTCTGTGACATTTGCAGTTGTGTATATTTACGCATTGCAGTACTAAGCATTTTAAAGAATTATATAATGCATTTAGGATTTTAACAGACATACATTTGTAAAGTTTGTATGTATGCATTTTATAGTATGCACTGTCGAACATTTGGGATGAAAATTCACCACGTGCAACGTTAATATTGATCAATAATTTTGGCGGCGATCCTCCTCCATAGTTTATGTTCTTTTTTTTTTTTTTTCCTTATATATGTGCTAAAAGTAGTTTAACACTGTCAGTTTGATATACAGTTAAACGTAAACTGACTTAACAATGTCTGTTTAATATACAGTTTAACGTAAATTGACTTAACACTGTCTGACTTAAGAATGTCAGTTTAATATACAGTTAAACGTAAACTGACTTAACAATGTCAGTTTAATAAACAGTTTAACGTAAAATGACTTAACAATGTCTGTGTAATAAACAGTTTAACGTAAAATGACTTAACAATGTCTGTGTAATATACAGTTTAACGTAAACTGACTTAACAATGTCTGTTTAATATACACTTTAATGTCTGTTTAATATACACTTTAACGTAAACTGACTTAACAATGTTTGTTTAATATACAGTTTAATGTAAACTGACTTAACAATGTCTGTTTGATATACAGTTTAACGCAAAATGACTTAACAATGTCTGTTTAATATACAGTTTAACGTAAACTGACTTAACAATATTTGTTTAATATACAGTCTAACGCAAAATGACTTAACAATGTCTGTTTAATATACAGTTTAACGTTAACTGACTTAACAATATTTGTTTAATAAACAGTTTAACGTAAAATGAGTTAACAATGTCTGTGTAATGTACAGTTTAACTTAAACTGACTTAACAATGTTTGTTTAATATACAGTTTAACGTAGACTGACTTAACAATGTCAGTTTAATACTCCGTGTAACGTTAACTGACTTAACACTGTTTGTTTAATATACATTTTAACCCTTTCCCTCATATAGACGCTTTCTGACGCCTCTGCAGCAGACGGCTTTTTGAAAATACAGTGACAAAAGAAGAAATTGCACAAAACGTGCAATTTCGCCTTTTGCCACAATGTTTTCCACTTTTTGTCATAGGTTATCGATTCAATTATGGAGAATTTCTATGTTTTGACAAAATATGTTCAAAGTTGTCTGCTTCAGAATTGTCGTATGAGGGAAAGGGTTAACGTGTAGATCGTGGAGTTAATTCCTTCATTGGCAAACATCGACAAAATGTGTCTATGGCAATTTTCAAAATGGAAGAATATGGGTGTGACAAAAGTAAATAAACATATACACTATGTCAGATCAATTATCAACAAGAAATATTTTATATATCAAATCGGAAAAAGGTACACAATAAGAATATGTTAGGGAACATTAAAACGCTTTAAAATATAACCATTCATTTTTAGAACTTGACACGTACGTTCAGAATGTATAGTTACACTATAAATGGCAGAATATGTAAATCGAGAATGAACTAAATAAAGATAACAAGTTTTCAAAACATTTATAAACGTTGTCGCGAAACAAACCGAATGCAGCTATCAAAATTCAAGAAACGTAAATTCATTAATTAAACTTTAACAGTTTCATGTTTAAAAGCAGTCTTTTGATAGTGGCTTAACAGATTGAATTAACTGCTGTTTGCCGGTTCCATGCACTTAGACGCATAAACCCGTCAGGCAAAAACTTTCCTAATCGTTATATCGCTGGTTCCCTGTAAACGTTATCACCATGCCATCCCTTATTATATAAATATCACATTCCTGTAAGGGCGCTATTACAAATTGTCAACCTGAGAAAAATAATGTTGACCGAGGCAACGCCGAGATCCACATTATTTTTCTCAGGTTGACAATTTTTAATAGCGCCCTCACAGGAATGTGATATTTAGTTTATTATACCGAAAAAACAAATATTTGTTAATACAAATATTGTCAAACGAATTTTGGAAGTTTAAAACGCGGATTTTGCGGCTTTATTTTTGCCGAACGCGCGCATCACAGTTGCGCATGTGATATTATTTTGCCGGTCACTATTACCGGGCACTTTTAAAAAATAGTGACTGATCGGGAATGGGGAATTTACATAAAGAATACTAAAATAAATTCTTTCCCACACTCAGACATATTTTGGCGAATCTGCTGCAGTGAACTGTTGAACACATTATGACAAACAGATAAATAGCTGCTTTAGCCACAATGTTTTAGGTCGATTATCCAGATTTGAATCAAGATGATTTCAAGGTCGTCTGCTGCAGATAAGGTGTATGTCGGACAGGGTTTAAGTTATCTTGTATATTTATGGATGTTCACAAAGGAGTAGCGCACAATGTAAAACAAGAGAAGATTACACGAAATGAGCATGCTCTGTTTTGGGCTTTGTTGGTTTCATATGCGGTTGTAAGTCGTGCATTACACAATTCGTCGGTGTTGTTTAACCCGTTCCCTCATACGACAATTCTGCAGCAGACGTCTTTGAACGTATTTTGTCAAATCATAGAAAATCTCTATAATTGAATGGATAACCTATGACAAAAAGTGGAAAACATTGTGTTAAAAGGAGAGATTGCACGGTTTGTGCAATTTCTTCTTTTGTCACTATGTTTTCAAAAAGCCGTCTGCTGCAGAGGCGTCAGAAAGCGTCTATATGAGGGAAAGGGTTAAAGTGGTTTACGACAGGGCAAGGATTAACACTGTCTTTGTTGCGCCAATACCTGGCAATCCTATTAACCCTTTCCCTCAAATAGACGCTTTCTGACACCTCTGCAGCAGACGGCTTTTTAAAAACATAGTGACAAAAGAAAAAAATACTCAAAACGAGCAATTTCTCCTTTTGACACAATGTTTTCCACTTTTAGTCATAGGTTATCCATTCATTTATAGAGATTTTCTATTGTTTGACAGAATATGTTCAAAGTCGTCTGCTGCAGAATAGTCGTATGAGGGAAAGGGTTAACGTATGTCTGATTTTTGAGTTATACGATTGAACACACAGTAAATGCTCTGACGAGATTGCATACTCTGAAGATACACGAACCAGTCTATTTCATTACTTTTTCTTTTAAAAGCACGGTCACCTTTTCCATTGGCGCGATGCACTTGAAACCCATTTCGAATTAGACATGCTAGGCAATTAGATTTTAGAGCAAAATACGCCGATTTTAAGGCTGGAGCTTTTTACGTCTTAGATAAATGTTCTAAGGCAAAAAAAAAATTTTTTTTCGAAGATAGAGATAAATGATTTCAAATACATTTACGCGTGTGTTCCAATTTAACAGATATCTTTCCATCGCCTTGTTTTGTTATTTTTAAAACTATTATGTTTGTATTACTATATAAAGCGGGCACGTCATGTTTTATGTTGCTAACTGTTTTATTTATGCAAAATGCTAATTGCTTCTTGCGGCTAAGTGGGAAATGCATATGTTAACATTTCCCTGGCTGTGTGATTCTTTCAAAGGAGGAACAGCTTTTTCATTTCTAGTTTACCCTCTCGGAAATCAGTTAGATCTTTTCTATCACTTTACACATTCGTTTTACAAGTTATTACTAATCGCTTCTTGACTGAAAACCCTTAAAGCGTTTCCCGTTTTTTTGCATAATGCAATTAACGTAAAGCATCTTAACGCATTTAATATTTCTCATTTAGGTTTTAGCAAAAAATAATCACATTCAGCTTAAATCACTTAGCAAAGTATTTCTGTATTTTACCAAAGTCTTTTTACTTTTGCATTTCGAATATCGCTTTCGGAGAAAGTTCAACCTATCCACATGCTGATCCTACTTGGGAACAGTGACCGTGTCACTTAAAGATATAATGTAATATCGAGGCCCTTTGGTAAAACTTATGAAAGAGCCTCGATAAGCACATACATATGGTACATACTGTAATACAGCTACTTTGTACATATATAGCATTTGAATAGGTTGAGCCGGGCCACTCTTAAACATACTTCAGAAACTGCTGATCAGCGAAGATTACAGACGGTCTACACCTCTGCATAGACTGACTGAGATCTCCTCTGATATTCACATAGCGAAATATTTCATCGTTAAATATCATGGGGTCTGTTTTGGGGTGAAAAGACTCAATAAGAGAACATGCCATTTTCTCATAACTTCTTTTTCTTTTATATTGTTTACTTTCTATTTGTTGTATATATACAAGTAACTGCAATTGTATGTGTAATCATTATGTAATGTATTTTATCACATGTCATGATAAATTTCAGAATTGTTTGGTAGCCCACTGGGCTACCAGATTTGGAAGCTGGTAGCCCGAAATATCGCGGATGCCAATGAGTGTTTTATAATTATTTTTGTTTTCTACTTCTGTACACACATAATATTAAGAGCACACCATGTATATGATTTAAGGGTAGTGACCAATTCAAATAACATGACTGTGTTGCAAAAGACCTGAAGTGCAGCATTCAATTAAAAAAAAATGAAATTTGGAAAATATACTTTTTGGTGGAGCTTAACATATATAGGAGAAAATTGGTACTAAAGTTTTTCAAGATTATTTGTCACTAGGTTATTTGAAATATTCTGCATAAAATGTATGTATTTTATCCATATTTACAAAAGATTTAAAAACTAGTGACAGAAATGTTTAAACTTGAGACCAAAAAATCAAATGATGTAGTATAAACTCTTCAAATTGGAGGTCACCGAAACAGGGCATACGATACGAGTGTCAGTTTTACAAAGAACGACATATTAAATAAGATTGAATTTTATTAACCAAAAGTCAAATTTATCAGGTTCAATGAAGTTATTAGACCCGGCCGGGTAGCTCAATTGGTAGCGTATCTGATTCGTGATCTGGAGGTCACGGGTTCGATACCCGGTTGCGGCGACATTCTTTCTGGCGATGTTTTCCATTGCCTCTCACCTCTGATCTATGTGAGAAAGTAGTCAGTGGCTTCGAAAGAATGTTGTGTAAGTACTGGTGTGGGAAAGCCAGGAAAACATGGGTAGGTGCACTGACCGCCGTGATATGACCAAAGCTGTTGAAAGCGGCGTTAAACTCCAATCAAACAAATCAATGAAGTTATTAACCCTTTCCCTCATATAGACGCTCTCTGACATCTCTGCAGCAGACAGCTTTTTGAAAACATAGTGACAACAAAAGAAATTGATCAAAACAAGCAATATCTCCTTTAACCACAATGTTTTCCACTTAGTCATAGGTTATCCATTAGATTTTTTATTTTTTGACAAAATATGTTCAAAGTCGTTTGCTGCAGAATTGTTGTATGAGGGAAAGGGTTAAATCATAAAATATTGTCAAAAACAATGACGCGAATAATACCGTAAAACACGAAACACGTTAAATTTGTTTCATGTGTTACGGTATTATTCACAACATAGTCGCCATTTTGATAATTGCGCAATGTTAATCATGGTTCCCTTCTGAGAATTTGAAATCGGTAAACAGCGTTGAATGTAAATATCGGGGTCCACTCTTGATCGGGGTCGTCGGGTCGTTAACGTCATTGACCCAATTTCTCATTTCTTCCAATGAAATCGCAATTATTAAGTCATATGATTTTTTTTCCCGCCGGTTATGCTAATTAATTTTGGTAAACAAAGCCGTGATTGGGCATTTATTATTCATTATAGATTTCATCCCAAACATTTTCTTTGATATTACGAATACTATGTCGATTATGAAGGTGTTTCATATTTGATTAACGGCAAGATAAGATCTAGAAGTGGTCGTATTGTATTGTCTTTAATATTTGGATCGAATTTATTTTATTAACTTCTGCATGGCGACAATTTTCTTCTCCGCCTTTCTGAACCGGTCTGCACCAGTTTGCAAACATCGCATACCGAAAGATAAGATAAGATAAGATAAGAAATTGTTTATTAAAGTGACATGTGTGAAACATATTATGATTAACAGTATTATATAAAAAACAAAAATGATCACACCCGGCCCTTTGGGCCTATAAGTCACCTATATGTGTATACGTATATACATATTTACATATAATTATATAAAGTCATAACACATCATATTATGACTTTATATTCCGAAAGTAGAAATATGGATCAAAATACATTTAAGGGAATATTTGAATTTCATTGGTTATTCGCAATCATTCATGGATTAACACATAGCCCAAGGGAACACTGGTCACTAATTATTGGACCGCCGTAATGGGTATATATATCACGTTAATTGACTATTACTGACGCGATTCGGTTGGCTGAAACCACTCGATCTGGGTGGGTAACTCGGCCTACTTATATTGATTTGTTTATGGTCACAGCGAGTGGTTTTCGCATGTAACATACAGTCACTGTTTATACACGACATGTGTGTAAGTAATTAAGCCGGGCTACCAGACACGGGAATAAACAGTAGCCCGCCGGGCTTTCATTTGAAAATGACAGTAGCCCGAGCAATTATTTTGGTAGCCCGCGGGCTCCGGGCAATGGATTTGTCGGACACTGCCATGACAATGCTTGTATCCGACGTAATACGTAATATACCCATTACGTATTTCTTTATATGTGAGACGTGTAATATAACATGACCGAATCACTATTTGTGTATTCATCCGCGAATGTTTACACAATGGTTGAGAACGTAAACACAAACGTCACGATAGATGGACTTGGTAAAGGGACCATCATCGGTCAGAAAAATGTCTTTGTGTGTGATTAGTTAACAGTCTATTAAGTATTATATGTTGGGACTATTTTCTGACAGCGAAAAATCGATTTTCTTTTTGTGTTTCGTCATGTGATAAAAAGAATCTGACATTCGTTATCATTTCATAAAAATTTATTAAACTCGTCTAGGAATGTGTTATTAAGCTCGCCAAATAAATAAATACAAAAGCGAAAAAATACATGCATCTGCTTCTATGATAAATTATCCAAATGGATAAAAAAGGATACTGCTTTACACAAGTTTTTGAACACAGTCTATGACTTACGTTTCTCATTGCAGACCTTGCGATACGTTTACAGTATAAGCTATGGACGTAAAACACAGAAAGTCGTCTCCAGGTGTCTATATGCCCGTCGGACGTTTCGTGTTATTGTATGAGGGGTACACACAACGTGTGATTATGGCAACACTATATCTCCGTCAGAGTTAGATTCCCAGCCAGATTTGGTCAAAACCTTCATGAGCACAGCATCTCCACCGATTTTAATTTCTAGCAAAATTATCAAAGGTATGCAAGAATGATGGTGCAGTGGCTAAAGAGTGTCAGCCTTGGAAGTTTGAGACAGTCAATGGCATGCCAGAGTTACGGTCCTTCACGGGCGTATATTCGTCAGTTGGGCAAATTTGTTTTAAACAATATTTAATATAAGCTAAATATGAACCGACAACTTTAAACATACTGTTTAAGGCTTTTTCTTGGCGCTCGGGTTGCGGGAATAGCAATGCGAAGATCGGTTTAAAGATGAGCCGAATTACGAGAAAACCAACATTGTGGACTAATCGTAAAACATCGACCCGGATCAGCCTAAGCATGGCGCGCAGGCTAACCCGGATAGACACTTTTCGCCTCCTGTTGATTTTCAGTTTTAGGAATCATTACTCTATCCCCCTGAGACGGAATGTGTCGGCCCGGATTAGCCTGCGCGTATTGCGCAGGCTGATCTAGGTCGATACATTACGCAGAGTCCATACTGTTGGTTTGCTCGTGGAACGGCTCAGATATAGTTCATATATAGGAAGTACTGGTTAATTCAACAGGAACGCCCTGAACACAAACTGACATACTGGTGAAAACGGCATAAAACATCATTCAAACTAAAACAAAACAAAAACAAAACAAAATAAATATGATGTGGTCGACGAGATTCGTCGTATGTTCACGTCAACGAGAGATACACTCGCCCTTTTACACGTGTAGACTCATTTTCGACGCATCTACAGCAGACGCCTTTTTGAAACCTTGTGGCAAAAATGAGAAATCGCTCATATGAGCAGTTACTCCCTTTTTCTCAATTTTTTCATCTCTATTTACTAATCATACTTTCTTTCATAAATAAGTATATTGTCTCTTGTATCGTGAAAAGAGCCATTTTGGATTAAAGTAGATCATACAGCAGTTAACTAGTATTGGAAACCTCAAGTGGTTGAATCTATAAAAACAAGCTATCAAAATCGCAGGAATATATTCCGCTGTAGTCACTTATTTTCCTTTATGCTAGCTCCGGGGATGTCTAAAATTTACTTTGTCCAATTGAAGGCATGTACAAATTGATGGGATATAATACTCACAAGACAAATGTAAAATAAAACCCCATCACGTTCACCTTAAAGGTGACATGAAACCGCTTCAACATGTCGTAAATAGTGCACGATTTAGAAATTAAGCATAAAATAATTCCATTTACATTAAACAAAAAATAAACTTTTTGTTTTAATGCTTTTATTGTGATTTTTTTGGAAAGATAAGCTTGACATGGTAAATCACACAACTTTGACTATATATATCTCCCGTTTTAATCGGATTATTGGGATATGGACTGGACAGTCTGCTTTTTTGGAATCTAGCCTCTTGATATAGAAAATTTCTTTTAATTTTTAATTTTCTTTTCATGTCTCCTTTAAATATCTACCCATTATGTTGTGTCTTATTCGGGGACATATGCCACTTCAAGGTATGGACCGAGGGCAAGAGGACTAGTATGTCATGTATAAAACACCAAGCTGAGTTAGACTGAAAATGGAAATTTATTTATAGCATGACTACCCTAAATGCTAACAAATCAATACATGTATATAAAATATTCTAAAACTCATAAAACAGGAAATATATTTTTTGCATCGCGTGTCCGTGACGCATTTGACGCATCTTCAACAGATATCATTAGAAATATTGTGACAAAAGGAGAAATTGCTCAAACTGAGCAAATTCTCCTTTTGCTACAATGTTTTCAACACTATTCAATGATTAACATTGTTTACATATATTTCTATTGTATTGCCTATTTGCTGTCAGTTGGAAAAGTATAAAACATCAACTATCTATCTATTGTTTAAAGGGCAAACATAGTAAGGCACGGTTTAATGATATTAATATAAATGTTTCCACGGTCTTTTCTAATCATACCCCGAAGACTCACTCTGGAAATTGGAAGGACAGACATATATCTAGGAAAATGTAATATAGAAATGAGATATTATGTTAAAATGAGAAATTTCTCCTTTCTAACAATTTCCCCCTGCATTAATGGTGGTGTAAACACAATTGTATCAATTAAAAAAACAAATTACAGTTTTTCCTAGAATATTTCTTTCTCAATTGCATGTATTCTCGTTAGTAATAAGCAGTTTCTCGTCTGGCCAAATTGTTGTCAAAAGCCGTCTGCTACAAAGGCGTCTGTTTACCGTTTCATGACAACATCCGCTACAGATCGTGTTGAAAAGATTCATGTTTTGAACGGTTTCCCAGTGATGTTTTCAAAGGCCACCTCCGCTACAAAGGCCTCTTTTATCCTCTTTAGGAGAGGAAAGGGGTACGTCATTTAAATACCACATACACGACAGACACAGAGAGATTGTCATCTTTTCATGTGAAAAGATTCACGTATTTCATAGTAACAGTCGAGTTTATAGCCACGGTAAGCTTGCCTTCCGGGATCATTAACTATGTTGCGTAAAAGCTGTTATCGGTAAACAGCCCGCTAGAGAGGGAGGAAGCGCTTTAAATCAAGTTATACAGCATCTGACGTTCTTGTCTACAATCTATTTAAGTG
>JASEVX010000003.1:85140938-85182369 GCA_031761405.1 Serripes groenlandicus
CAATTTCTACCATTGAAATATATCCACTGTACTTTTTTACCCGCTACTATTAATCTCATACCGATATGAGCCGTCCCGGGAGAAAACCAACAGTGTGGTCTCTGCGTAAAGTATCTACCAAGATCAGCCTGCGCAGTCCGCGCATGCTTACCCGGACAGATACTGTTTGCCTCCAGTGGATTTTCTGTTTCAGGAATCATTACTCTATACCTTTATACCCCTGAGACGAAATATCAGCCTGCGCGGACTGCGCATGCTGGTCTGGGTTTTCTCGTGGGACGGCTCATATATTAATTTATTACCTGCGTGTGACTAACAGTTGGTTAAGCATTTAAATTTATTCTACATAATCATTTATTTATGTTTAACACAATCAAAAGCCAATGTTATAAACTATCTGCTCATCTTAGCTGTTGTGCAAATATGTCTGCATTTACCCCCGATCAACTAAAACCTGGTAATCTTTCAAGAACGGTTTGTTGTTATTCTGGTTTTTTTCCGTCCTGTGAAGGGAAGGACCCACGAGTGAGGAATCATTCATTCTCTCGATCTCGCGTGTTATTTCTTGATATTGTTAACACGAAAAAAAATTAAAAAAAATGTATATTTTGTAGTCAATCTATCAATCTGCCTCGACGTCTTCTCATTTTTTTCTTATTTTATATTTTATATCTTATTTGAAATCACCCTGGCATGCATAAAGGTGTCCCGGTAGTGCCATGTTTGTTCATTCGTACTTTTGTTTGTATTTTAATACTTTAGATGAACATCAACATCAATTCTAAAAACAAAGGCCGTGACCATACTGCACAGGTCGTAATGCATTCTAGGTGTTGGGTCTTGGTCTAAGTAACTGCTCTTTCCGAGGTGATAACTTTATTGTATACTTAACCCTTTCCCACATTCAACAACTTTGCAGCAGACGTATTTGAAGATGTTTAGTCAAACATATGGCAACTCTTTATTAATGAAACAACTAGTATTGCAAAACAGTTAAAACAATTGTGGAAAATGGAGAAATTGCTCATGATGAGCTATTTCTCCGTTTGCCATAATTCCTTCGAATCTCGTCTGTTTAAGGAGCGCCAGAAAGAGAAGGCATGTGGGAAAGGACATACCAATCACTTAATTGATATTCAGTAGCAAAGAATACATTTATGGGGTTCCTTCGACTCTCGAGGATAACAGGGTGACATTTCAGAGATGAAAGATAAATATGTATTTAATGATAAATCGTGAACAATGAGATATTGACGCTGACAAAATAGTTTTATTTCGTGTTTCGTAAACAAATTCTTAAAGAAAAAGTAAAACCCGACAGCAATAACCCCATCCTGTCCTTATGCAAAATACATTTAGATATGTGATCCGAAGCATTTAAAGAACGACGCTATCAAGGACTAAATGAATCTTTAGACATCAGAAACTATTTAAACACTTCTCACTTGACTGTTAGTACAAATACACCGGAAGAAACGTTGGGCACAATGACGTATTGAACTTAAGGTACACACGAAGTTCTATGCTCTACGATATATAATGACATTTCACCAAAAGTTTGACTTGCTCTGTAAATGATAACTGACATACTACGCTATTCAATGATAAATAGTTACACAGGGAACGCTGTGATATAACTGACATAATATGCTATTCAATCATAAACAGTTACACAGGGAACGCTGAGATATAACTGACATAATATGCTATTCAATCATAAACAGTTACACAGGGAACGCTGAGATATAATTAACATGATATGCTAATTCAATCATAAACAGCTACACAGTAAACGCTGTGATATAACTGACATACTATGCTATTCAATCATAAACAGTTACACAGGGAACGCTGAGATATAACTGACGTACTATGCTATTCAATCATAAACAGTTACTCAGGGAACGCTGAGATATAATTGACATACTATGCTATTCAATCATAAACAGTTACACAGGGACCGCTGAGATATAACTGACGTACTATGCTATTTCATGAAAACAGTTACACAGGGAACGCTGAGATATAACTGATGTACTATGCTATTCAATCATAAACAGTTACACAGGGAACGCTGAGATATAACTGACATAATATGCTATTCAATCATAAACAGTTACACAGGGAACGCTGTGATAAAACTGACATGTTATGCTGTTTAATGGTAAACAGTTACACAGGGAACGCTGATATATTACTGACATACTGCATTATTAAATGATAAACAGTTACACAGGTAACGCTGGGACAAAACTGAAATACTGCGTTATACAATGACAAGAATAATTTTGATGCAGAGCATCAAAGACGCCGCGCATGCTTTTGAAGCATGACTTAAAGGAAGCAGATGCAGTTCAGTACATTTAAATAACCTGTGCAAGCAGACAGGATGTAAATATTTCGAACAAGAAGGCCAAATGTTTCTTTATTTCAAACAAGAAGGCCAAGATGTGCCTATATTGCTACCATAGCCTATATAAAAAGGTCACCAAGAGCAGAAAGGGTCAATATTGACGTAGGGATTAAACGTTTTACATGCTACGATCTACGTGATATTCAGCATGTGAAGTTTAGTCGTGAAATGACAAGTTTAATCCTGAAACCATTTGGTTTACGGTTTGCTTACATTCACTGCAACTATAATGTGTCATACAAGCTGAAGTATCTCAATTTTTGTTTACCAATAAACTGTTTTAAATCCTCTAACTAGATCCATTAGATAAAACAAAACATAGGTGCTTAAATATTAACATATATTAAGGTGTATTGCCTCTAGTTATAAGTTAAGTGTGACACAAGCTTAGGAAGGAGATGTGGAAGTCTATTCTCCTTCCAGTTTAGCAGAAGTATGATAGCAAAGACGGGAGTATATAAACAAAAAATACGAAGTAATTAAAAAAGAAAAGAAAGATATGTATGATCAAGATTGAGTATTATGAAAGTTCACATGTATAGTCAACATATAGCAAGAATTATTAAGTCTGTTTTGTTTGTTTGTAATGTCACTTTAATCGTTTTGAACATGCCAGTAGAAAACTGAAAAATAAACAAAAGAAAATGGTCAAGTCAGTTCCCCAAGAGCAAAGAGCGAAAACCAGTTGGTACGAATCGTTCATCTCGAACGAAACATGAAAAACCGGGTACGAATTCAATGAATTTCAGAAATCGGATGAAATCGTGAAAACAGCGAAGTATTCATAGCGGAAGGAAGTAGAGACAACTTAATTACTCTATGGTAACCGATGACACTTTGTCGTCTATTAAATAAGAATGACCAAAATCGCCAAGCGATGACATGCTGCATTTACAAAAAATAGAACGGGTCACGTTACGGCCATGCGTATTGCATTGTTGGGTTAACGTTGTTTTTTACAGTTTCTATAATTATACTGTAATATGTAGTAATTTTTCCCAGGCAGCTGGCTACATGCCCACTTGGACTTTAACCTCATTCGTGGAAAACGAATGACGCTAGTCGCAATGACGTTTTTCAATTATCAGAATGAAGCACACACTGATCCTGGATTCGAACCCATGATAGATAACTATTGTCGTTACCGATTGAACTATTACGACTGAAGCGCAATGTAATCCCTACTTGACTCTTATCGTTGCGGGACTAGTCGTCTAACGAATACCTATATCAGAATATTGAATGATTGATTGTTTGGTGCTTTACGCAGCTTTCAACAATTTTTCTGTTATATCACGGCGTCTTCTTGGGGCAAGTTACCAGTACTACTGGTCCAATTATTCTGACGCCAGCCAGTCAGTCGTATTGTTAACAACGCAACCCTGAGCGCCAAGGAAGGAAAGCCATTACTACCATTTTAAAGTCTTTGATATGACTATATCAGAATATCAGACTAACCTAAACCAGGGGCGTAGCTCCCTTTAGGCACTGTATGCACGTGCCTACACTTTCTTTTTCTAAAGATGCCCCAAAATGCAGCTGCAGCGATACACATCTGCGTAATGTATCGACCAGATCAGTCTGCGCTGTCCGCGCAGACTGATCCGGCCGACACATTCCGTCTAAGGGGGGATAGATAGAGTAGTGATTCCTGAAACAGAAAATCCACAGGAGGCGAACAGTGTATATCCCGGTACGCCTGTGTGGCATGCTTAGGCTGATCCGGGTCGATACTTTACAAAGAGACAACGATGTTGATTTTCTCTCTCACGTGACGGCCTACACATTGGTTATTGCCAAGCTACGCCCCTGTAAACTGGTAATGTAAAGAAAGCCATTACAACCATTTTAGTCTTTGATATGACTATATCAGAATATCAGAATAATCTAAACTGGTAATGTAAGGGAAGCCATTACTACCATTTTAGTCTTCGATATGACTATATCAGAATATCATAAACTGGTAATGTAAGGAAGGTATGCAAGGAACGCCCTGACTTTACTGCAATAGTGAATGGTAACCATGTCTTTCATTTGTTTGTTTTCAAAGATGATCTACGTCGCTTTTAAAAAAGGTTCAGTTCGTACGGCATTTCATGCGTAAGTTACCAGTAGTACTGGTCTATTTATGCAGACATCAGCGAGACATTCGTATGCTTTCCCAACAATGTTGAGCGCGTGTGATGGAAAGTCTTTGGCATGACACGGCCATGTGTTGAACCCGCAACCTGCCGCATCCGAGGCGAACGTTCTATCACTACACTACCGAGGCCGTCGTGCATATCATGCATAGGATATTTGAACGATATGTTCGAATTATACGACAAGGGTCGTATATGAGCTAAAAGGCCTGACTATTGATGTCGTGTGAAAGAACATACCAATCTATCAAAATATAACAGACATAAACGAGCAATGTCACAGGAGAACCGGCCCAGAGGACGTTGCGACCAACAAACATCCATTAGATCAAACTGCTCTTTCCAGCAGTCTGATAAGGCTCTGTCATAATGTTTATCTTTTTCTACATTTAGCCCCATGACTAGCAAATGACTTTGACTAAAACCAATATTACAATTTTGCAATTTGGTTGTGGTTGCGATTGAAATCTGTGAAGATCGACTTTCGTGTGGCGTGTGAACATGTTAGAACAAAAGTCCTGAATAATTAGATTAGACTCGATTGTGAATTCCGAACACGTTTTTATTTTATCCTATATAATGTATGTTAACAACCATCTCGTACATTGTTGGAATTCGCAAAGGAAGAAATCTATTATTGGAAACGCTTATATATCAGGAGTGTTTTCGATAGGCGCTTCCATGTAACTCTAACGTTTATTGTGCAAGAAAAACCCCTTTTCGTTCAACCCTTTCCCACATACAGTAAATCTGCAGCAGACGACTTTGAAAAAGTATTGGCAAACACGTGAAGAATCTCCATAAGCAAGTGTTTAATTATTAAATAAAGATGCAATCATTGTGACAAATGTAGAAATATCTCCTTATGAGCATTTTTTCCAATGCACTCCTGATAGCTCCAACACGGGAACATATTAATTGTTCATTTGACTTGAATCACTTCCAGGAACTGATCCATCCTTTTGATCACAGCGTAGCAGCAGTTCTGATTGCTCATACGAGCAATACGAACTGCTGCTACGCTGTTTTCTTGATACGATGTTATCACTGGATCGCTTTTCACAATTAACACTTAAGAATAGAAGAATTACGAGCCTGACAATACATAAATGGATTGAGAATTAATCGAGCGAGAACTGTATGGGTTCCTTACGAGTTAGTGTAGGAATCCGCTGTGGTCGAGTGGTTAGCGTCGGGGATTTGAAACCGGGTGTCCTGGGTTCGATCCCCAGTCGCGGCACTACGGTCATGGTGGAGTGCCCTTGGGCAAGGCACATTTTCTAGCCTAGTACTGGTTAGTTTACCCAAGGATCATGAATAAGTGAACTGTAACCGTGAAATAACTGTAATAATGTTGAAAGCGGCGTAAAACCCCAATAAAACAAACGAGTTAGTGTTATAGCAAGACATCTGTATTCGTTTATAGCCAGTATATTTTATGTTGTATACGTTTTTAACCGACCTTCGAGTTTGATACCTGATCATCATAGGTATCAGTATCGTAAATAGTAAAAAGAAACAATATTTTTGTATTTTGTATTCTATCTTCTATGTTATAGAAAAATATGATTATTTGTTATTTCTTACGAAACTGGTTCCTGTGCAGATCACTAGTTCATAAGTCGTTCGGTTCTCTACAATATCCCCATTTCCGGTCACGACATGTTGTTTATTTCCCTCATAGTTACGCATGTATTCACCTTGGTAAATAGGAGCAACTTGCTCACAACAATACCAACGGTCCGGACGAGTACATCTCAATCCCCGCGTCTTACAACAAGACCAGGTGCTCCACGTATAAATTTGATGATATTGGCCCATTGACAGACACGACAAAACAAGAGATCTTGTAACTTGCATTGAAATACAATTTTAATTCTGAATTTTGGAGACTTTAACTATAAATTCGTCAAAAAAATCAGTCAGAATTAATCAAATTTGGCAGAAAGGATTTTTTTTTGCATCTTGAAATACTACATTAGGAATGCGGCGGAAATTATTAGGTTTTTTTCATCTGTCAGTCGTTAAAACAATTTGTTGCGCATTAGCGCCTACTGCGAAATGTATGACGGATCGATTAAATTCCTTGCGGATCATTTTTTTTTTTAAATGTTTGAATAGTTTTTAACGTCGTAGTCAACACTATTTCAGCTATAACACGGCGTTTAACTCTTCCATCGCCGAATTGTTTAAAGTAGACTCTTCCATGTTCAAACTCGGACGACTCTATTTTCATGTTATAGGATTTTTGGAATATTTTTATAACTCACAGCCAAACAATGCAGATTTCAGGTGAGACAGCTCGTTACGAGCTGACTCACCTGAATCTGTATTATTTGCAAAAAGCTCAATATTGCCTTTGGCGCTGAAAGAGTTAATGTGTTACCTAGCTGTACTACAAGGTTTTTATTTATTCAGTCTAGACATGGCCAAAAAATCCGACACAGTAACATTTAAATCTCGATGTTTTTGTCTTTGTTGGCGTTACCCGGAATACTGTTATTTGTAGAATTGCGATAGCAAGGCTACCATAGTTACGTATGAGATATTGAAGTCACGTGATGTAAATGACTGAGAGCATATCCCTATCATATCAGTACGCCATAAACATAGTGCAAACAATTCTAGACTGAATTACGAATTGCAAACATAAGCAAAAGTCAGATAAGTAAAATAAAATCCACTTATTCTAGGTAACCAAATAAAATTACAAGTTTCTGAATGTTTTTCCTGGCTTTCTCACACCACTACTCCACACAAAAAGCGCATAAACTGTTTGTCCATTGATGGTAGACGAATGACGTTTGTCGCATTAATTTTGTTATCAAACATCGGAAATTATGTTGGCCGAGCTGGGGTTCAAACTCACAACCCCTTCATTAATAGCCCGCGTCGCTACCGACTGAGTTACCGGGACACAACAAGAATCCTCAGGTTAATTTTCCTGTAACGCGGATCCACTTCTCTTACATACATATTGTTAATGTTCGTAACAATACCTTGTCAGACAACAGGGCAGACAGACATCGGTAATTGTCGGGATTGTTGTAACAGTAATGACATCTTGTAACAATAACGACTGTATTGAATGAAACTAGACGACACGTCTAAACCCGTTATCCGACCACCTTTATCGTTGACCGTTAACCAGAATGATTACATAACTGACCCCCGTCAGTAATAAAAGAATACAAGCTGAACATTCTGGACAGTTTAAGTTCCGATCAGCCTGTACATCTGCTCCGTGTTATCAGGGTCTATATTATTGAAGTTTCTAACAAACGATAGAGTAATATATGAAGTATGCGGAGCTTGATCACACTGAGCGATACACAGGCTGATCTGGATGTATACTGACTTCAAACGCCAACTTGTACCCTTTCCCACGGACGGGCTCATATAAAGGGATCACGAGCAGGTATATGACAATAACATCCGGGAGACTGACAATACTAGGTTTTTTATTTGTCAGAAGACGCAAATATGTCTATACGGAGAGATGTGTAGGCGAAGGCCAACGTTTTTCCCAAATCTTCATTTCATTATTTCTGGGAAAACAATGAAGGAGAAGAAGGCCGAGGACTAAATGACGTTTATGAATCGACGCCCATGCGCACGGTTTAGACTCTGGTAAGTCTATACACAATTGCAACGTGCCAGAAATCGCAATATTGATTGCTGTTTTCAACAATATTTCAATTATATCACAGCAGGCCATCATCTTTGTGCTCCCTGCTGTCCTCAACCGCAACTCCATACGACAACAAGCAATTTCAAGTAAATCGTTGCTTTTCATTATAGAATGTTAACCCTTTGATGTAAGACGAATGACGCTCATCGCATTGATTTTTGTCTAACGTCGGAAAAATGTTTCCCGAGCCGGAGTTCGAACAAACAACCAGCTGACCAACCGGGGCTTTGAAGACTCAAATGACACTCACAGAACGTCTCTGTGTATTTAAGTGAGTTGCGTCTGGAGATCAGTTTGGTCTGTGCGAAGAGTGAAGCATCGGGTGAGTCTGTGTATCCTCATAGTCTCGCGAGAGCATGCACATACTATCACGGGACTACCCACATTGTCTCACGAGAGAGCATCAATATAGTCTGACGAGAACATCGATAAAGTCTCACCAGAGTATCCACATAGTCTCTCGAGAACATTCACATAGTCGCACTAGAGCATCCACATAATCTCACGAGAGCATCTACATAGTCTCACGAGATTATCCACATTTTATCACGAGAGTATCCACATATTCTCATGAAAATATCCACATAGTCTCACGAGAGTATCCGCATAGTCGCACGAGAGCATTCACTGTCCAAGATGCTACATTTTACACTAATTGCAGTCCCTCACTCTAAAATTACAAAAACGAGCTAGGTGCGAAATGGTTGTAGCTCTCTGTATTTAAGAAGCAGTCACAACTGTTATAAACTGACACTGAACAGTGTAAGTAAACGAGCAACTTATTATGATATATGACGATACAGTTTTACGAAAGTCTTTCTCTAAATTCGAAAAGTATTTTCAGAATGTTAATAAGACTTCTTGTTTGTCAAACGGTGCAACTTCAAAATAGACGAAGTGATTTAAGGACGGTAGTGAGACAATACGTGCATAAAGAAGCGTGGCCGTTGCAAATATTGCAGATCAATGTAATATTTCATATGGTAATACTCAGCGACAATACGTTTATGAAAGTTGTTGTTGGCTACGAAAAGAAAGCGTCCTCAGATTATACGGACTAGGAACTTTTGTTGCACCATGAGAACGCGCATAGCCACAGTTACCATGTTTTGAACACAGTTGCGATTTTGGGCATATAACTGTAACCCCAATAATCAAACGGTGTATTTCGACTTTGATTCAACGCAAAAACATTGCGGATTTGCCTTATTTACTGTTACATTTAAAAAACGATAAAGACATAAAGGTTTACCCTTTACCAAACGCGGGCACATCTACAATAGACGACCTTTACTTGTATCGAACAAATGAAATTGCTCATGATGAGCAATGTCTCTTTTTGTCACAATGTGTTCTACTTTATGAAATAACAATACTTTCATTTGTAGAACATTCCCTTTGTTTTGCCAAGATGTTTTCAAAGTCTTCTGCTGTAGAATTATGTTATATGAAAAGGGGTTTCATCCTGCATTATTTACTGTAAAACAGCAATCCACAATTCTGAAAGGTTAAGACTTGCACTTGCAAGTCAGAGTGTTTTAATCCTGTCCCGTTTTTGAAGCAGACGTACTTTGACACATTACTTCACATGACTTTTCATATGTTAAAAATATTGCAATAAAAGGTGAAATTGCTCCTTTTGAGCAATTTCACCTTTTATTGCAATGTTTTTAAAAGTCGTCTTCAACAGCAGGCGTCAAATGTCGTCTGTGTGAAGTAATGGGTTAAAATCACATTGGGAATATTAGGAATTTCTCTTTGCATCAACATAGTGGTTCCCCCTTTTACCTATAGAAGGAACACTCTCAGAAACTAAAATAACTGGTAAACGGATGGTGACACTTTTCTTGATACAGTTGATTGATTGATTGATTGATTGGGGTTTAACGCCGTTTTCAACAATTTTTCAGTCATATCACGACAGCCAGTTCACCTTCTTATTTTTTTCCCGGCTTTCTCACATCAGTTCTCTACACAACCTTTTTGTGCACGCAACTGGCTGCTTTTCCACAAATACTGTTAGCCCATTGGTGGAAGACGAACTACGCTTGTCACATTGGCTTTTGTTAAACGTCGGAAAGAATGTGTGTTCGAGCTGGGGTTCGAACACACAACACCTAGATTGACAGCTCGCGTCGCTACCGACTGAGCTACCGGGGCTCGGATTCGTGATACAGACGATCATTGGCGTATTTTATTGTTTTACAGTATTTAGGTAAAAACAATTGGTGAAAATAAAATGAAATATCAAGTGGAAAACTGTGGTGCAGAGGTAGAGCATTGGCCTTCCCGGGTTCGAATCTCGCGAAGAGCGGGTTCTCCTTTTGGGATTTTTCCCACGCAAACGCAAAGGTGGGAGTCGTGTATTATATCAGAAAGAACGTTGACACTCTTTTTAGTAACCCGTTAGATTGATTGATTGATTGATTGGGGTTTAACGCCGTTTATAACAATTTCTCAGTCATATCACGGCGGCCAGTTCACCTACTCATATGCTTCCTGGTTTTCGCACACCAGTACTCCACACAACAATCTTCCCAAGCAACTGGCTGCTTTTCTACATAGACTTAGCCCATTGGGGGAAGACGAACGACGCATGTCGCAATGACTTTTGTCAAACGTCGGAAAGAAAGTTGGCCGAGCCGGGATTCGAACTCATAACCCCTGGATTGACAGCCCGCGTCGTTACCGACTGAGCTACCGGGACTCGACAGTAACCCGTTAGAACGCGACCCAGTTTGGTACATTCGAGCCTTACTCTGATTTTGCGCGCCAGGTCAAATTCTCAAAAAAATCCAATTCAAACGATTTAACTGTATCATATATAAATACACATAACCTGTAGAATAACTTTCACATATTCACTGCAGTGGCCTTAGATCACCCCACTCGCGCATGTATCTGTAGTTAGATACCTGTACAAAATATACACGCTGGGATTGACCTTTGAATTACCAACATAGCATCACTTCGACTAAGTCGTTGACCCTAGTCGACATCATGAACAAGTCGAAGTTCCCAATTAGCCTGCACCTCCACACTGTCTGATATGGACTTTCCCTGTTCTCAATCTGGTCTACCACCTTTCCCGAAAACCTCTGGAGAACGACACTCGCTCAAAACCAACGATACAGTATATATAAGTTAACGTTTTGAATGCAGGAACACATTTTGTGAATCCTGCATGTGTCACTAGCATAACGCCATGGTGAGCCGGCGCATCCGAATAGTCTAATTACGCTCCATGATGTTGGCGAAAGGGACGAAGGTTGCAACAAAGAAGGTCATAATCAGAATGCACGGGCAAGCAAGTCGATCTTAATAAGTGGCATAGTCCCGAAGATCTTATTTCGCAATATGTGGTCCATTTTGCCCTATTTAAAGTGTTGTTTTACAAATGCAATCGTGCATTGCGAACTTGAAGAGGTCGAGGTCCAGTAATCGTTTCGAATTAAACGAATGATACCAATTACCACATGTTCGAGCTATAATTAATTCACTGTATTAAACCCGACTACAACGCAATTTGATTGTAAATGCTAATAATTTAAAAAAAAAAAAAAGGCCTGTTTTTGTATCACCGGGCACAGCTTTAGTGCACACCGTGCGCAAACCTAATTGTCAAACGATTAGAATACATATTGAGGGAGGGGCGAAGCATGACGTCACCGTGTTGTCTGTGTGTGTTCCCGTCCGTCCGTGCGTGCATCCGTGAGACCAATTGTTGTGTCCGGGCTATTTCTTAGCAGTACCAGGCTGGCATTTTAAGGAAACTTTCCGGGACGCTCCAGTGCAAAGAAAATATACACATGTTACAAGAATGTTACATTCCGAAAATGTCGACTTACTTAAAGCCATTTGCTATTTTATTTCTTGTTTTGATTCATTTAAATGTTTGAGTTTTGTATGCGTGCATTAGTAGAAGAATCAATAGAACAATTATTATTATTAGTAGTAGTAGTAGTAATACTAGTAGTAGGAGAAGTAGTAGTAGTAGTAGTAGTAGTAGTATTATTATTATTATTAGTAGTAGTAGTAGTAGTAGTACGAGAAATAGTAGTAGTAGTCGTCGTAGTAGTAGTCGTAGTATTAGTAGTAGTAATACTAGTAGTAGTTTATAGTACATGTAGAAGTAGTAGTATGAGTTATAGTAGTGGAAGTAGTAGAAGTAGTAGTAGTAGTAGTAGTAGAAGTAGTAGTAGTAGTCGTAGAAGTAGTAGTACTAGTACTACTAGTAGTAGTAGTAGTAGTAGTAGTAGTAGTAGTAGTAGTAGTAATAGTAGTAGTAGTAGTGGTAGTAGTAGTAGTAGTAGTAGAAGAAGTAATAGTATAAGTAGTTGTAGTAGTAGTAGTAGTAGTTGTAGTTGTAGTAGTATTTTCTCGGTATTTGCTTCCGTCAAGGTGTAGATTCTGATAAGACGGAGCAGCTGTAAAGGCTGATCTGATGCTACGCTGTTCAGAAATGCAAACATTTATTTGTTTCCATTGTTGTATTCATATATCATATAAATTTGTAACGATACTGTAATAATACATTCTTAACGACATAAGCGAGACACGTCACGTGACCATCCCAGACGTCGCTCACGTAGACAATGATACGAAATTGATGGAACATAATCACAGCCTATTGGTGTTATTCGATCCATCACAATGTTCGCTTAGGGTCAGTTTATGGATAAACCCTCTTAGTGTGTCTGTATAGTTTACTTAGATTTTATACGGGACACCGTTCTCATAGAGCTGTGTCAAATCAACCAGGGTTGTCCATAATGACATCTAGGCTCAAAGCTATAAATTCTCGGTGCTCGGAAATGAATCCCATGCTCCAAATAAGGCGTCTGATTGGTCAATTTGGAGAATGAGTTTGCTACTGACCAATCAGATACTTGAACACAAATTCTGAGAACAGAATAAACGTTTATAGTAGTTTTGGAGCCTGGACTATGGACACGATGTCTAGACTCCATCGTCAATGCGCAATTATTCGATTCGCCTGAACAATGCACTACAATGAAATTATTCATATTGCACGAAACAATCATTGTGCCTATCTCACATCAAGTTTATATAGCGAAAGCAAAAATGCAAACTGGGATTTTGATTTTAGAAGAAGAAGGAACAAATATTTTATGCAACGCGACAATATACGGGATAAACTTTGCGTAAAATGAATTGTTGCACTAGCGCATTATCTTCAGTATATAGCATAGACATATTATAGTTAAAGTATTTACTTGAAATACTTGAGAAGATGTCAAATTTTGTTTTGATAAAGCTGCCGCTTCACGTCTGACTGTTTGCTTTCATGCTTTGATAGTGCAAGCAAAGGCTAGTTTTATTTTTATATCAACTGATCTAGCTTTAGACTGGCTAGAGAGGTACTGTGTGAATGTTTTTATTGATGGCCAAGTAAAGTTATATCTTAAAATGCGTTTTACCCAGGCCAAATTCAACCGTTTATTGTCTGGTCACCATAGCTACGTTAAAGCGTGTCCCTTAGAGCAGTCAAGCACGCCTTAACGGTCATGTTTGCATTCGGGTACAGATATTCGTTTTTGCCAAGCAAATGTTTGTCTTTTCTGCTTTGTCTTTTTTTCAGACATACTGTTGCGTATTCCTATGTACAATCTAATTTATTTATACATGAAAGAACTTGTCCTTAACGATTTGAATGCAGTAATACGAAATAAGTAGATCACAAAGTGACATGATCAGATAAAGGACCGACTTTAATAAAAGCCGTCCAAAATTAGATAAGAATACATAATGACGTTAACAATATCAAACTTCCCTGAATGCAGGAGATGTTCACCGGCTTGTGTAGTGTCTTTAACTTTAATGCATACATCATAAGATACCACAGAAAATATCTTATAAAAGCAGAAATATCACAAACGTGATGTTAGAGCACATTCTTTCTATTTATAGAAGCTTTTCACAAATAGTCTCGTTCTCAATTTCTACCTCAGGACGAATCTAGAATCTCCGTAGAATGTTTATTATCGACACCGGGGACCATTCTCGTCATGCCCGTGTGCTTTTCCGAGATTACAGATGAAAAGATTAGTGGCGCATTCAGTTATTGTAATCAACAATGATTTTGACATTTCGCTGGATGCTTAATATGCCAAATGTATTTCCATTTAAAGCTCTCCTAAATAACGAGAAAACTCCACAGGTTCTATAAAACTATAAAATGTATCATAGATGCGTTCATTTTATTTATATAACAAGCTTTGTTTAAGATCGAAAATCCAATGCTTCATTGTAGTTCGACATATTTTAAGTCACGCCAAACGTAATTTGTAACGTTGATTCTAATTGGCTGACAGGTCGCCCACTCAAAGCCATTGAAAGACCTGCTTCTACCCCGTGTAGTCAAACCTGCACTAAAGAGCAAATTTGTATAGCAATTCCCTGTTTTTAGAAACGACACTTTCAACTTCCCAATTACTCATTTTCTGCACAATTGACCCTGTAATTAAAAACCACCTGTGATCATAGACCATATTGTTTTCTCCCCGTGAATGGTCTTTAAACACAGGTTGGACTGTACTGTACTGTAATTAAATTACACCGAGCAACAAGTTTGTGCTATGGTCATGGTCCATCTGTGTCTATAACTGTTTTATTGGTGTTTAAGGCCAACCAAATTAGCTATACCAACACATTTCTTATAAAGCCAAGCAGACAATAAGTATGTTTAATGCAAACCAGTACTTACTATGTTTAATGAAATAATATGCTAATTCCACTACATGCATTCATAACGACTTAAACATTTCAATAAGTAAACCATAAAGAACAACTCCGATCGATGTCATATGCAGAAAAATTGACAATAGTGCCAAACAATATAATACTAATCGGTTAAACAAAAACAAGCAGACTTAGCAGCTTTAGATAAAAGTCAGGATTCTGCCCTAAAGTGGCTGTCATCGATTAAACAATGCACTCGTCATCCGCTAATTTGTTTATATCGTGTTAAAGCTTTATATTAAGAGCTTGTTTCCGACGTTTTGACAGATTTGTCCTTGGCTCTTCCTTATTGGTAACCATTCATGCTCTTATCATTGATGCAATGGCCCAGGAATGAACTGTTGTTGAGATTTAGATAAGAGTGTACCTTTTGTTCAGTCTGATTTTGTTTATTATCTTATCTGGAAATTCACTTTAAGTAATCAGAATTGGAGCATTGAATGCTTAAATCAATTAAATTGCTGAACGCATCTTTTACAATAAAGTGATTTTAACTAATTGTTGGAGGCGAAGGGTAGATATGACGGGCTGATTGATCGGTCTGACAGAAAAGCGATCAAAACACTTAGAGTACTGATACAAAAATGACACCAAAACACAACACAGAAAAAACGTGCGTCGTCTGTTATCTGTAATTTGCTTTTCGAACGAAAGAGAGACAGACACTGAGAATAAAACTCGGTAAACAATTCGAATCTTAGTTCATCTAATAACACACCACATGATGTAATGAAACCGCCAGTCGCAGCTGTAAGCGTCGAATATCCATATGTCGTAACTCCCTACATCTAGTAGATATATTTGCAACAACGCACTTCCTTGTCAAACATATAGAGAAGTAAAAGCTTTTCTAAATTTAGAAGTTTCTCTACGATGCAGTTCGAGATAGAGATATCGGACTGCATTAAGAGTTTATAAACAGAGAGATATAAGAGTACCCGAACACTATGATCTATCATCTAGTAGTCAAACTTTCCATACCGAGGGTTTGGCGTGAAACGGTTGTAACTAAATTTGGTATTTTTTTACCTAGGTTATTTACCTCGCCATAAAGTCTTTATAAGCGTTAAACCATTTTTCTTGGTAAACAATGGAAATTTAGGTGCCATTGCACGTTCTGAGCAATGGCACCTAAATTTGCATTGTTTACAAAAGGGTCAAAATTGCCCCTAATCCAGGGCTTTCAAAATAGGTTTTGAGTTACAACCGTTTCACGCCAAGCCCTCGACATGTTGACGTTCGAGATGGAGAGATATATCTGTATTTGAGATCATATACAAAGATATAAGCGTCCCCGGATGTGCTTTTTTTGCTAAGTCGAAACATAATAATTTTACATCGATTGCGAAAGAATTGTTCATCTTATATTAATCAAACTTGATGCTTAATGAGGCAACATGATGTCAGATGCGTGGAAAACGAGCGAAACCATTAGGTTTTATTTTAATTGTCCATAATTTGCTGGTTATTTTATTTAATTTTAAACTAAAAACGAAAACAGGATATTTAGATTGAGATAAGATTTGAAGCGGTTATTTTGGTAGAAAAAAAAGTATTATTCTGGAATGGTTGGCACGCCATATTACCCTTTCCAGAAACTAGCTGACGACTTATATTTTGTTTTATTTCTATTTTGTTTGGGAGAGGATGGGGCTCAAACCAAAACGCTTTCAATGGATGTTCTTCCAACTCGTTATAAAATTTAGGTTCAATTATACGCAATGTTTTTTTCCAGTGCCTTTAAATCAAATATTATTCTATTTTAAAATGTACTAACGTTTATTTGATTTTTTTCGGATAATCGTTTTGATGTTATATGTTGACGTCACTTCCGACTACTTGTTATTGTCATATTTGATAATGACCCGATGGGGGATTAATCGTCGAAACGTTTGGTTTTCTATCAATGTCTCAATTCTCAATTTCTTTAATACTCCCAGTTTGTACATAGACAAAAACATGAGAAAAAATACAATTTAGCATTACAAACGGCAAAACAAAATGACATATATACATGACAGAATTTAGAACAACCCTCTTCTCTGAATAGACATATATTGATCAACATTATATTCCACGATTTTAATTTTAATTTTAATTTTTGAGATTTAGCGTAGGATGGTTAAAATAGCCCAAAATATAATTACCCGGATTCTATTAGGGTTTCATGATTCATGTTACTGTATAAAAGCATGTCAATCTTTTACCTCCCTTTGTATACTCTAACGGAATTTTGGATTGGAAGAGAGTAACTAAACTTTACCTGGTAAAGATGCATTTTATGAGATTATCCATCCCTTTTTTTACCCCCTTCTTTATCAAAACTATACCATACATGAGGAGTTTGTCCTTAAATGTTTCTAAAGTAGAAGGTTTTAAAAAAAATAAAATGGCAGTTTGCAATATATATGCAACAAATATGAAGAAGATTTTGAAAAGCTATGTGGTAACCTTCTGGAAACCCATTTACATACAATACTTTAATTATTGAATGCAGTTAAACAGAGGATATTTCTTTTCATAATAATTAAACACGAATGAGATAATCTATTTATCCAGGGACATATAAACACATCATATAAAGTGATTTATGAAGTATTTGGTAAGAGTCGGCCCGACCGAGGCGGACACTCTATCACTACACCAACGAGGCGGGCGATATATCCGAACTTTCGCCGGCTACAAAAGCGTTATAAAGGGATTCCCGATCGTTCGACCCTAATTATACGGACACAGACTGGGTTAATGATAATCCTCTCCAACATGCATATGAGCCGTCCCGCGAGAAAACCAACAGTGTGGCCTCTGCGTAATGTATCGACCAGATCAGCCTGCGCTGTCCGCGCAGACTGATCCGGCCGACACATTCCGTCTCAGGGGGATAGAGTAATTAATCCTGAAACAGAAAATCCACAGGAGGCGAAAAGTTTCTATCCGGGTAAGCCTGTGCGGCATGCTTAGGCTGATCCGGGTCGATGCTTTACGCTGAGTCCACAATGTTGGTTTCCTCGCAGGACGGCTCATACCTGCAGTATACATCATGTTAATACACAGTGACGAAAGGAGAAGTTGCGCAAGAGACCAATGTTTCGGTTTGACACAATGTTCACAAATTAATGCAATATATATTCTTATGTATTGTAAGAATTTCCAAAATGCTACAATCAATATCCCGTAGACCTTATTATAATTGCTGCAGATGTGTTGCATGTGAGAAAGGGTTCACGCAAACTGCACAATTTAAAGAATTTTACTTTAACCGGAAAATTAGTTAAATTACAGAGACAAATATTAAAAACAGTAATGTGTGATGATATTGCGAGGTCTTCTCTAGCGTTTTTAATATTCTATATTACTTTGGCCTTGAATTTGCTACGTCACGTTAAAATCAGCAATCCTTTCATAAATCTATAGTTGAGCTTTCCCGCGAGAAAACCAACATCATGGCCTCTGCGCAATGTATCGGCCCAGATCAGCCTGCGCAATCCGCGCAGACTGATCCGGGCCGACACATTCTGTCACAGGGGGGTAGAGGTATAAAGTAATGATTCCCGAAACAGAAAATCCACAGGAGGTGAAAAGTGTCTATCCGGGTAAGCCTGTGCGGCATGCTTAAGCTGATCCGGTTGGTTTTCTTGCGGGACGGCTCTGTCTTTAATTGGTGGAAAACTGAGTGATATAGATACTGGTAAGTTCATCGTTTCTGTCTTCATTCTCGTGGAACGTGCTCATATTACTTTTGCGACATGTTCGATCATTGCAACATTAATGGAAAACGCTACGTTTATATCATGTATATGTTCGTATAGTTATTAAATTCGATTATGTGGTATCCCTTAGACAATCAGAATATGTAAAATGTTCAAATGTATATAATTTGTGGTGATTCGGGTTAAGGCATATTCTCCGTCAAGATAAACACATGAATCTATAGTACAGGTATATTTACATAGGGGACACTTTGGTAAACATTAAAATAAAGATGAAATCAGCGTTTTTTATCAATTAAACTAACACCTAAAAATGCAAATAATGTAAATTCTAATCAGATACATATTCCGATCGCTATTTCTTCCGTTTAGTCCATTTTTTGCTGGTTGTTTATGTCCCCAATTAAGCTATAAATAATTTCGAGCGTCAAACTCGGCTTAATTTACTCGATCAATAACAGTTTGTTTACGCTGATGTTGAAGATTGTAAATAGCTCGCTTACCTCGGATTATTAAAATATCAACTGTCAGAAACTACCGTTTTACATTCTGAAACAGTTCTCTACCATGATGCCACAAATATTCATTCTTATAGAGATTTAGGCAACCAGCGGACAGTACTTTTGATGCTTTGATTTCTCTAACAAACCCCCATGGCTATTAACGTTTCAACGCATACAGACGCTTTCTGACGCATCTGCAGCTGACGACTTTTGAAAACATGGTTAGCAATTGCTCCTTTTGCCGCAAAGTTTCCAACTCTTTTCTAAAAAAAAAAAAAATCAAGATTTTCCATTTCTTCCATATTTTCTCCAGATTATTTCATAGTAGTCTGCTGCAGATTTGTTGTATGTAGGAGAGGATTAATATAGACAACCATTTGAGAGACAAAACAGTAATTAAAGGAAGCATCACGCAGATAGTAAAATACATTTTTAAGTAACCTATGGTTGTTATTTCATTAGAAAGTAAATGAATTCCACTGTTAATGGGAAAATAAACGGGTTACAAAATGATATCAGCATGAAAGACCCCATGATAATCTCATAAGCCCCAATTTACACGTTCCTTAACTCAGGCAATTAAGCCCCCTTTACTCCATGCACCATTCCTAAAAAGTCGCTTCCAAACTAAACGTATCTGATAAAACAAAGATAGTTGTCGCGTAAAGAAGATACTTTTACAATTTAGTGAAGTAAGTGCAATGGAATAGTGAGAAAGTACTCATCCAGTACAAATACTCCATCGCCGACATTCTAATTTTAAACGTCCGAATAAACGTTTAAGTCCTCTTTTCACAAATTCAATGTATGGAGTTATCACAATGCATTAAAAAAATCGCATTTTTGTAGGATTTTTTTTAAATATAGAAGGTCCTAATGCTTCTATAAATACAAGTGTGGGAGAAAATGAACTATGTCGCACACACACACGCGCGCTTACTAGTAAGGTTCGAACAATCTTTAACGCCCCTTTCCTACGTACAATAAATATGCAGCAAATGACTTCGAAACTACCTACTCATGGGATCTCTCTATAATGAAAGAACAATTATTTGGTAAAGTGCAAAACATTGTGACGAAATGAGAAATTGCTCGTTTTGAGCATTTTTTGTTTTAAGTTTTGCCACGATACTTTTAAAAAGTCGTATGCTGCAGCGGCGTCTAAAAGCGTCTGCATGTGGGAAAGGGTTAACAAGGATTAGTCCTTTTGCCGCTCATGAATATTTCAATTAGCTGTTCGCGATACCAGATTTTAATTTGTCATTCACTTCCCCTTCTTTTCTATTCGACTAGAACTTGACACCAGTATAGTTCTAGCTGATGTAATTAAATAATATAATGAATTATACAGTGGTATAGCATTAACTCTAGCATGGGAAAGTTCGAATATATCGCTTAACTCGAACCATTTCCTGGTTTGTTTTATTGGGGTTTTACGCCGTTTTCAACAGTAGCTCATTCACGGCGACAATTCACTTATTCATGATCCATGGGTAATCAAACCAGTACCAGGCATAACCGTTGCGCTGGAACTTGGGATCGTATTCGGCACGGGTTCTAAATTCCCGACGCTAACAACTATACTATACCACTGCGGATTCCAAAACACTTTCCTCGAACGGATGGCTTTTGTTAACAGCATATCAGCAGTTCTGATTGTTCACACGCAATCAGAACTGCTGCAGCTCTGTTGTCTATACCTTTGAATTTATCACTTGCTTGCTTTTTATTATAAATAATTTAATATAAACGAATTACGAAGCTGACAATACATATATTAGCTTAAATACAGCGATAACTCAAACACGTCGGTTACTTGAAGTGATTTATTCGTCCCTTTCGAGTGAGTTCTAGTTATCGCGAGTCATCTCTTGATACATTTGTATGGAATTTAAGCCAACAGTTATAAAATATTATCACATGACAATGCTTGTATCAGATCTTATACAACAATTTCTTTATATGTCACATGTGTAATATAACATGACCGAATCACTATTGTTGTATTCATCCTCGAATGTTTACATAATGGCTGAGAACGTGTATCCGGTAAACACAAACGTCACGATAAATGGATGAGGTAAAGGGACATCGGTCATACAAATGTGTGTGTGATTCGTTATCCGTTTATTAAGTATTAAATATTTGGATTAATTTTCTGACAGCAAAAAAACGATTTTCTTTTTGTGTTTCGTCATGGGATAAAAAAGAATCTGACATGAGTTGTCATTTTATATAAAGTTTTATTAAACTCGTCCAAGAAATGTGTTATAAAGCTAACCAGAGTCTCGCTTGATAACATATTTCTTGAACTCGTTTAATACAACTTGACATGAAATGACAACTCATGTCAGATCCTATACATAGGACATTTTGAAGTGAGCTTACATACAGTGTATATAAAGTGAAAGGACATTATGAAGTTAGCTTAAATACAGCGTATATAAAATGATAGGACATTATGAAGTGAGCTTAAATACAGCGTATATAACATGATAGGACATTATGAAGTTAGCTTAAACACGTCGATAACTGGAAGTAATTTATTGATCCCCTTCGAGTTCTAGTAATCGCGAGTCCTCTGTTGATATATTTGAATGGAACTGAAGCCAACAGTTATACAATTATAAGCTGTACGTCAGTTCTGAAACCAAATCCATCAACCTAAGTACAGCTTTTTACCAGCAAACGCTCTGAGGCTCGGAGTGTTAGGACAGTCAGACTATACACCCACGATTATGGCAAGCCAATTGTCCAATAATTACGTGAACCTAGGTTTACGGTCGAAAAACTAGGATTAACGATCGATAAACTAGGTTTTTCGAACGTAAAACCATGTTAACCTATACTTTCGAGCGAAAACATAGGATAACGTCGTAAACCATAGTTAACGCTCGTAAACGTAGGTTCACGCTCGTAAACCCAAGTTCACGGTCGTAAACATAAGTTCACGTTCGTAAACTATGGTTCACGCTCGTAAACATAGGTTCACGCTCGTGAACCCCGGTTCACGCACGTAAACATAGGATAACGACCGAAATTCGTAGTTCAATCGAGAAACCTAGTTTATCAAACGTAAACCATGGTTTACGGTCGATAAACTAGGATTATCAAATCAACTATGAATTTCGGGCGTGAACCTAGGTTTACGACCGTGAACCTATGTTTACGAGCGAGAACCATAGTTTACGAACGTGAACCTATCTTTACGACCGTGAACCTAGGTTCACGTTCGTAAACTATGGTTCACGCTCATGAACCCAGATTCACGCCCGTAAACATAATTTCACGCTCGTGAACTTAGGATAACGACCGAAATTCTTAGTTCAATCGAGAAACCTAGTTTATCGAGCGTGAACATGGGTTCACGAGCGTAAACTATGGTTTACGCCCGTTATCCTATGTTTTCGCTCGAAAATATAAGTTAGTATTCGATAAACCTGGTTTTACGTTCGAAAAACCTAGTTTATCGATCGTTAATCCTAGTTTTTCGAACGTGAACCTAGGTTTACGGTCGAAAAACTAGGATTAACGATCGATAAACTAGGTTTTCCGAACGTAAAAGCATGTTAACCTATACTTTCGAGCGAAAACATAGGATAACGTCGTAAACCATAGTTCACGCTCGTAAACCATAGTTCACGCTCGTAAACGTAGGTTCACGCTCGTAAACCCAAGTTCACGGTCGTAAACATAAGTTCACGTTCGTAAACTATGGTTCACGCTCGTAAACATAGGTTCACGCTCGTGAACCCCGGTTCACGCACGTAAACATAGGATAACGACCGAAATTCGTAGTTCAATCGAGAAACCTAGTTTATCAAACGTAAACCATGGTTTACGGTCGATAAACTAGGATTATCAAATCAACTATGAATTTCGGGCGTGAACCTAGGTTTACGACCGTGAACCTATGTTTACGAGCGAGAACCATAGTTTACGAACGTGAACCTATCTTTACGACCGTGAACCTAGGTTCACGTTCGTAAACTATGGTTCACGCTCATGAATCCAGATTCACGCCCGTAAACATAGGTTCACGCTCGTGAACTTAGGATAACGACCGAAATTCTTAGTTCAATCGAGAAACCTAGTTTATCGAGCGTGAACATGGGTTAATGAAAAATGTTTAATAGTTCTCATGCAGCGTTTTTCTGTATATATCTTATATTTTTTAATCTGTATATATTGCAATTTTTGCTAATTATCACCGTCAGTTTTCTATACATGTGTGTGAGATTGTCAAGTGCAATGCATGTGTGAGAGTAGATGAAGTGATATATTATTAAATGACGATTATGTTGATCTTAATGTAATTTGTAATGTACATTCTATTGTCATTTGATATTTCATATGGGTTTTTTGTAAATATTGTTAATAATAGAGGGCCATGTGGAAGATTAGTTTTAAACTAAATGTGTCACCCTCTTAAAATAAAGTCTCTTATCTTATCTTATCTTATCTTGTTGTACGTGTGAAAGCTTTAATATGTTAACACTTTCAGAGCCAAAGGCAATATTGAGGTGTTTGCAAACAATACTGATTCAGGTGAGACAGCTCGTAACGAGCTGTCTCACCTGAAATCAGCATTCTTTGCCTTCTAGTTATCAAATTACTCCAAACTGTTATTACATGAGAAATGGAGACGCCCTAATTTTGAACATGGAAGAGTCTACTTTAAACAATTCGGCGCTTAAAGAGTTAAAATCAAAACTTAAGAAAAACATATAAAGCTTGTATTTGTATGTGTTTTTTTTTCAGTTTGTAGAGCTTATTTGGCAAGTAGACCAAGTGACTTATAAACATACGAGCCCGTTCATGGGAATTGGTACAAGTTGGCATTTCAAAACAGTGTAGGCTCCAATTCCACCAACTTTACTTAGCGTTAAGTAATACTTAAATACTTAAATGCATATTTCATATTTTTTCTTTCCCTGATAAATATGCCAAAAGTGTTTAGTTCTTAAAATAAAAATGAAGTAAGCAAGGTAACTATTTATGACAATTTAGTCATAAACTAAAAAACATTTTACATTACAAAATGTAAGGGAAACAACAACAAGAGGCCCATGAGGGCCTATGCTCTACTGGGATGGTTCTTTGGTCATTTTCAATTCAGAGCATGTATGTATGGTGAAGATCGGATAGTAAATGGAGGCTCTATTGTGTTCATAAGCTGTTTTATAGCAATTTTCAAGGACCATAATCCAGTATTGCATGGGCGGATCTGGCTGGTTTGCGAAAGGAACCGAGCTCTCACCAATATTTAACTACTATCTAAGTTTGGTGAAGATCAGATAGTAAATGGAGCCTCTATTGTGTTCACAAGCTCTATTATAGCAATTTTGACAAATTCAAGGGCCATAATCCAGCCTTGCATGAGCGGATCTGGTTGGTTTGCAAAAGGAACCGAGCTCTCATCAATATTTAACTACTATTTAAGTTTGGTGAAAATTGAATAGTAAATGGAGGCTCTATTGTGTTCACAAGCTGTATTAAAGCAATTTTGACAATTTCAAGGGCCATAATCCAGTCATGCAATGGCACATCTGGCTGGTTTCCGAAAGAAACCGAGCTCTCTCATGGATATCTAACTACTGTATAAGTTTGATTGAGATACAATCAAAACTGAAGACTTTATCGCGTTCACAAGCTCTATTATAGCAATTCTGACAATTTAAAGGGCCATAATCCAGTCTTGCATGGCCGGTTTGCAAAGGGAAATAAGCTCTCATGGATACCTAACTACAGTGTAAGTTTGGTGAAGATCAGATAGTAAATGGAGCCTCTATTGTGTTCACAAGCTCTATTGTAGCAATTTTGACAATTTCAAGGGCCATACTCCAGTCTTGCATAGGCGGATCTGCCTATTTTGCGAAAGGAACCGAGCTCTTATGGATATCTAACTACTGTATAAGTTTGATTGAGATACAATTAAAACTGAAGACTGTATCGCGTTCACAAGAAATTGTTTACGGACGGACGCACGGACGCACGTGCGCACGGACGCACGGACGCACGGACGACGGACACCACGCCACGGCATAAGCTCTTCTGGCCTTTGGCCAGTAGAGCTAAAAATTAAATATGCTTTGAAATATTTCAGTATTACTAAGCGTTAAGTAAGGTGTGTTGAATTGGTCTCAGATCACCCTATCTATCTAATTCGTCTCACCGGATTATGCACACATTGACAGGAGCCTATTGAAACCGCCTCAGTGGTGTAGTGGTAGTGCGTCCGCCTCGGGGGCGGGAGGTCGCGGGTTGGATCCCCGGCCGGGTCATACCAAAGACCAGTAGTACTGGCAACTTACCAAGAAAACGTCGTGACATAACTGAAATATTGTTGAAAGTGGCGTAAAACACCACACAATCAATCAAGCTTTTGAAAGTTATATATAAACAATGTAGAGCTTGCCCTTCGCTGTTCACAAACGTTTGCTTTTTGTACATCCGCGCAGTGTAATCAAGACCAAGAGGCTTATATAATCAGATATAACAAACTATTGCACTAAATGTTGTCAGAATCAAACTCTTTGCGTTTCTCACATTCTTTTCATATACTCTTTTGATTTTATTGAAAATGACGGACAATGAAGGTAATTAATGTAGTCCAAGGAACTTTGTATTTAGCGGTGTCTACGATACCTCCTTTTACACGCGGAAAAAAATATTTGTTTGCGCAACCATGTTAAGGATCCTTTTGGATACCTCTTTTACAGCAGTTTCTTGAAATCTTCCATGTCTAATTGTCGAACAGTGCAGAGCCAGATCCACTTGCAGAGATACGCTTGGTGAACTGGGTCTACATTGGTCGCACAGGTCAGAGCGCCGCACAATAAACCATTTAACTTGATAACAGCGTCATCTGTTTTGTGTACACAGTCCTCTTAATAAATCTGGTAAATTTGAAATGTAACTTTGATACACAAACTAAATCCTTTAAAGAAAAGGAACAAGTCAATCTATCATCAAATCTACATCGAGTGAAGTCATCTATATATTCTAAGAGTTTGTAACCGTCAGGAAACATAAGTTGGAGATAAAAAGGTTACTTTTAAGAACAAATTGGTGGGAAATGAACAACTACTAACTCGCTTTGCTTTATTTGTATGTATCGTTGAAGACAAAATATGAAAAGGAAATTAGGAATACATTTCTTCAAAAGTCATTTACTGCAAAGGCGTCAAAAGTTCAATAAACATATATAACGGCATTTGATTAAGTCTTAGATAATTGCACCTCTCTGTTCACTTGCTATTTGTAACTGTATATTGTATTATGGGCTGGTGGCCTAGATACTAGAAATAAGGATGTCTGTGTCTAATGAAGCAAAAAATAAAAGCGCATTGTTCGTTTCCACGACAACCCAAAATGACCTCGAAGTACTTTGATTTATTGGAAACAGACACTGTTATTTAATTCAATAATTCGTTTTCCTCTAACCCTCTGAGAGAAAGTAATACGGAAGAAACAATTTTATATCTGTCTGTCAATTTTTAAATCTAATTTAGCAGACAAAATCTTTTCCTCTGGTTATAGTTTACGTATATTACGTTGACGGTGCATACTGTAGAGGTCTCCATGACCACGTGGTAAATAGGTTAGTCTTGGGAGAGGAAGGTTTTGGGTAGTCTTGAGTAACATGACCCTACAAATAATGGCGGCCACCTTTATATATGGTGCAGCAAAGGCTATAGAGACACATGTGTGTTGACCAAAACCAGTTCAACCTTTCATACTAAGTGTTTCGGATCATGAAGTTGTATTGGTTGCGGTTGGTTGCGGGTTCAATCCCCGCCGGAACATGCCAAAGACATTAAAACGGTAGTAATGGCTTTCCCTCCTTCTCGTTCAAGCTTGCGGGAATAGCATCAGACCTGATGCATCGGCGTCAGTATAAATAATACTAGTAGTACTGGTTAATCACGTCTTCGATTGTGCTTATTCTTATTGCATCTGAGGTTTGGCATCATTTTCCCACATACAGACGATTTCTGACGCCTCTGCAACCAGACGACTTTTGAAAACATTGTGACAAAACGAGAAATTGTTCAGGATGAGCAATTTCTCATTTTGCTACAATGTTGTCAGCTCCATTAAAAGAATACCCTTTCATATACAGAGACTTTTTATATTTCTGCCTAGATAGCTAAAACGTCGTCTGCTGCAGATTCGTTTTATGTTGGAAAAGGTTATAGCTGCATTGGTATACAACATTTAGGGTTTCACGTTCTAGTACCTTTGTCAAAAACTGCATTTAGGACAAACTGTATCACATGTGGCAGCTCTAACAAAACCTAATGTCAATGCGGAGTCTCATCGAACACATACGGGTAACTCATGCTTGTCCATATGGACAGTCATATATTCAATGACGATGAGCGCAATGAAGTAGTAAGTGTTTGATATCCTCGATGCTAAATTATTGTCGAGATATAGAAAAAGTGAAACCGTGACGTATCACCAAGCGTAATGAAAGAACGCTGGCATGTGCTTGCCATGTGACCTACACGTGACACGCACAACAATTTCAATATTGTCTGAGTGTAAAAAGACACTTCTTGGAATTGTTTACGTCTACACTGTCAGTTTCAGACGACTAATCCTATTCGACTTCAAGCTGTACTATAACTAAGAAGACCTTGAAACAACTTCAACCCTTGCCCTAATGCGTACATCTTTCCACTCATGTTCATCAGATGACTTTCGAATATATTGTCTAAAAGGGATACAAATGCTCATGAATTATTTATTTCTCCGATTGCCCCAATGTTTTCACCTTGTTAATACATTTACATTTTATCCATATTAAGTTTCCATATGTTTTGTACAGTTGGTTTCAAAGACGCCAGCCTCAGCCTTATTGTATGTGGGAAAGGCTTAAACTTCACCCTGCTCGTTTTCAGTTTAAATAATGTTGATTTTCGCTGTTTACGACTTCCCGAATGAAAATTCAGAATAAAACGCTGGATTCCGACTACGGTGGTTTCATTTCATTCCAGTGCCCAGGATGCACGGGAACCAACAATGTTATGTGGAAGACTATTGCGAAATATTCAGGAAACACATGGCCTAGACTGGTCGCGTGATATATCTGATGGATTGATTGGGGTTTAACGCCGTTTTCAACCTACTCATGTGATTCCTGGCTTTCTCACACTAGAAGTCAACACAATAGTCTTTCCAAGCTACTGGCTGCTTTTCCACGTAGACTGTTGACCCATTGGTGGAGGACGAATGACGCTTGTCAAAGTTACTTTTGTCAAACGTCGGAAGAAATCTTGGCCGCGATGGGATTCGAACTCACAACCTCTCGATTGACAGCCCGCGCGATATATCTGAACAACTGTTGAAACTGTGATATACTTAAAACAAAATCCCCTAACCAGCATGAAACAGATATTAAAAACACATCGGAGTCAGTTTTTGGTAGACAAAAATGAAAATTACAATATTTCTGAATCTAGAAATAAGCCAGAAGAGGTACAGGCTGGCATTTCTGAGCAGTGTAGAGTCAGATAATATTGTCCACCTGTCCAGTCTTATCAGAATCTACAAACGTTGATAGAACTTCAAACACGCTTGTGTAAGTAGTGTGTGAACAGTGTACACCTGTTCCATGTATAAGCATCTAAACAAGGTGATAGAAGCTTCTCATAGACTTAAATACGTGATATGTGAATAGTGCAGATATTGTTCAGACTGTGCGGATGCAGAGACTGATCAGGATATATATTGTTCACACAAGCCAACTCGTACCCTTTTTCCCTGGCTCATATATACTTTTACTGTAACTCCAATTAAATCTTCACTGATGGATAATATATCATTGAGAGTTTAATGACGGACGGCTGCTACAGTTTCATAGTTTGCCTCTGACACACATAATTGAATTATAATCGGAGAAAAGTAAGTCGAAAATATAATGTAATAACATCAAAGGAAATGATAGAATGAAGGACGACATACTTTAATAAATTAGGACAAAGGTAGTTCTATATCGCTCTCATGATTTAATATAAATAAATAGCTTTCAATGTACTTAATCTAAGCATACAAGGACAACAAGCAACGCACCCTGGTGGCCATGTTTATCAATGGATCGGAATAAATTCAATTATCTTGGTAGAGGGTCACCTAATGAACATTTGTGCCAGTTTCTTTCAAATTTGGCCATTATTTTTTAATAAGAAGATTTTCAAAGTTTTTTTATTTTTACCACTTTCTGTTGTAGCCAGATATAATTAAATTCTTTGGATATTTTTGATGGGGACCACCTAGGGAACATTCATGTGAAATCATTTAGAAATCGGACAAGAAGTTTCAGCGGACGGACGATGGTTGACCACAATAGCGCACATCATGCTTTGGTGAGCTAAAAGTTTATGAGCTCTTAGTCAAACTCTAGTGATTTTGAAACGGTCAAGGTTCATAATATAAGTACAGGTGCTACCTATTTCGGGTAAACATTTATTAACTTTTGTGATCGGTAAATAATTCCCTGCGAACTGCAGTTAGCCCCTTGCTTGCAGCACGATCAGTTATTTACGTCAATTACGAGTCCTACCGACCTAAGCAAAGAAAATAAAAATCATCTTCAGGTTAAGCTTATATTTAACTTAAAATATAGCCAAAAATTTAAATCCATGAAATTTTGATGACAGGTACAACAAATAATCAACTTGCCCTTCATAAAGTACTTCAAATAAACGATTCCATAATTCACGGAACTTCATTTGTGACAAGTCAAACTAACGTTTCCTATACTTTCTGTCGTTTTCCTTTTGGTTATTTATTCATCATTTGCGTTACGCTAACAGAATGACGTCATATTACAGGAATTTGGATTAGTAACTTCCAGAAAGTCAAAAAAGTTATTATTTGAACTCGTTTTAGAAATAGACGACGAGTGTTATTAAACGGAAATTATCACACATAAAATTAATTGTGCTCGTTCCTTTATCGAGTACGTATTATCATATTTAATTATTTCCTCTAGAAGATTTTTTTTGTTTCGATATTTTCTTTTCATCCAATCAAAACGTAGCAGAATCGTGACTGCATCGAAAAATCCAATCTGTACACAATTTTTGGAAGGACGGTATAGCAAAGTTTTGCAAAGTTCATACATATTACCTATTGACGGGAAACATCGCCGGCTTCGCCGTTGATTTGTTTACCCGTATTAATGTCTAAATGGCTATAAAGGCACTCTGTTTTGGAAAACCTATACTCATTTAAAAGGAGGAAATGAGCTTTCGTATCAACGGCGAAAGAAAACGGAAATATTGGTTAGTTGGATTGAACAAAAAAACAGCGTTTGTTATCCAAAGTGGCTCCAAACACGGCCATAAACGAACATTATATTACTGGAAATATATCAGAAAATGCATAGCTTACCATGCTTTTATCATGTTATACATGTACGTGTGTAAGTTTGTTTTCATGTTAGCTATTCAATGTCAAATTTCTTATTTTTGACGTAAACGTAATAACAATTTAATAAGACATGTAAAAACATGTTTCAAATAACCCGGGCAGTCAGTCAGTTCAAATGATTCCCTGTTTCCCATTGACAAGTATGCCATCTGTCTTTCTGTATGTATATAAGAGAGACGCTCCATGAAGACAAACCGTCACGTACTGATTAACCTGTTCCCACATATAATAAATCTGCAGCAGACGACTTTGAAAATGTCAACTCAAAAATATTGAAATTCTCTATAATTGTAGGATAGTTACTGAAAAAAAGTTGAAAACATTGCGGCCAAAGGAGAAATTGCTCGTTTTGAGCAATTTCTGCTTTTGTCACGATGTTTTTAAAAGTCGTCTGCTGCAGATGCGTCAAAATGCGGGGAAGGGTTAAGATATACCTTTTAATCAATGCTAATGAATGCAAACGGATACTGCTTTACATACATTTCTTGAAACCTTCTTTGACTGATTGGCAAATAATGTAGAGCAACATTCGACTGCGAAGATGCGCTGGCTGATCTGGATATGCACTGGTCTCAAATACATTTGCGGTTGGTTTTCGAAGTGCCGCTCAATGTTATATACATACATTAATAATACGTTATAAATTGATAAGTTGTAAAAACTTTTCTGTTATGTTCAGTATCAAAATTGATTAAAAATGAGAAAAAGGATCAGCACCAACAATACGACAATGTCACGGACCAACGTTTAAAACTATGCCAAAACAAATACAAATCTTTTCATTCTTATACTACGTTTATTGACACTGTTCTATGGTTTGATTTCGAGCATTTGCAATCATATGTGATATGATATCGTACCATGGCGATATATTCTCAAAACATATTTCGAAAGTGCCATCCCTTAAAACGTTTGTATTTACTCAACATGAACTTGCATATCTTTGGCAATCTGACCTATATCTATTAGATGACAGGGACAAAAAGAGATCTGCAGAAGAGAAGAGGCGGGGAGAGAGTAACAGAAATAAAGAGAATAATAAGAGAGAAAAGGAGAGAGAGTTAGAGAGACAGACACAGAGACAGAGACAGACAGAGACAGACAGATACAGACAGATACATAAATACAGATAGAGACTGAGAGACAGAGACAGACAGACATACAGGCAAAGACAGACATACAAAGACAGACAGACAAACACAGACAGACATACAGACAGACAGACAGTCAAACAGAGAGCCGGACATACAAACAGACAGATGACATACAACTGAAGTGTACGAGAGAGAAAGACATACAGATAAAGAGAGAAAGAAAGATGCATGGAGACAGAAAGAGACAGTAGTAAACGCTCGTATAGATCTAAGGACTGCCTATTACAGTTAATTTGAGACGACCTTTTATGCGCTGTCGTCAGCTCAAATATACACACAGGGAAGTGTTTTGTTCTTTTTGTTTAATGAGATTAAAGTCGTACTCGAGCAAGAAACGGATTGGTCACTGACTTGGGGTCAAAAAGGCAACACGCGGGGGAAATACAATGCATCAAATAGAACAAGTGATTATATAGTAAATGGCATGAAGAAAGCGACAATAAGAAAGGTATTGAACGTCAAATGAACTGAAATTCAGTCGGATATCTATGCGTTTATCACATGCTTTCATCTGTCGAAATATTCTGTATCTGGAAGACACAACTTAACAAGACATTCGTCATAACAACGCATTAACTCTACATACACTACAGATATACATTTCTGTTAGTCGAAACTACAAGTCGACATTTTTCAACGGTCCTCAAACTTAGCAAATTTAAGAGGTCGGTTTTCGAGTGGCGTGGATCAGGGTAGGGTTTTCTGAAAGGTTTAATTAATAAAACACGGGTTTGTACAACAGTCTGTAACACGATGCGCTTATAGATTCCTCACTGAGGTCTTAATTAGGTGGGAGTAACTTGTCTTTGGTACATGATATATCTCTAATAACTCATCCTAACCCCATGTCTTGGTGCTAAGACGATCCTTTTGAGCACCCATAACATATTGTTTGGAAGTCAAACAAAGATTTAGCCATTTTCCCTCATAAAGACGCTTTCTGACGTCTCTGCAGCAGACGACTTTTTAAAACATTGTAAAAAAAGGAGAAACTTCTCATGATGAGCAATTTTTCCTTTTTTTACAAAATCTTTGTCAACTCTCTTCAATTATTATATTTTCACTTACAGAGATTTTTTTTTAATTTTTGATACGTTTTCAAATTCGTCTCCTTCAAATTTGTCGTATGAGGGAAAGAGTTATACACTATTTAGTGCGTTCTCAAAAAGAGTCATCTCACCGAGACGAATCGTTTGAGTACCCACAACATAGGGTTTGAAAGTCAAATAATGATTTAATAAAACATGACAAAATATACCACAAGTGGTGGACACTGAGAACCATTTTCTGTTTGAATGTAGCAAATATTGTCACTTAGGACTTTTATTCTAAAAATGCCCCAACATGCAGCCCAACACATCTGCGTAATGTATCGACAAGATCAGCCTGCGCTGTCCGCGCAGACTGATCCGGCCGACACATTCCGTGTAAGGGGGGATAGATAGAGTAGTGATTCCTGTAACAGAAAATCCACAGGAGGCGAAAATTGTATATCCAGGTACGCCTGTGTGACTTGCTTAGGCTGATCCGGGTCGATACTTTACGCAGAGTCCACAATGTTGATTTTCTCACGAGACGGCCTACACATTGATTATTGCCAAGCTACGCCCCTGATTACGTTAGTAGAATTGTACCTGACTTTTTAGAGATTATATTTTGCCAACGACTTCAATACATGCTTACTGATAACAGACTCATACAGAAAAATGCTAAATACAAACAAGATTGTTATTTAAAAAGATCTGAAATAGTTTATAGCGTTTATTCAAGTTTAATGTATATTTATATTTATATTAATTATATCATCATTTATTAACACTTCATTTTAGAACTTATATATTGATTAATTTCTAGTGACTCATAAGCCATTTGTAATGCTGGGTAGTGCCCTTAAAATGTACAATTATTGCCTACAAATGTGAATTTAAAACTGTTATGTTAAACCAATTGTATATATTTATTACTTGTATTACGTGTCAATTAAATCAAATATAAAACTACAAAACTACAACGTTTCTAAGTATCCTTAAGAGCTCTGTACCGGTGTAGAAGAAAGTTATTGCACTGTAACGTGATATACGGATGCTGTTTGGTGTTTGATTTATATACCCAGATATTAACGTTTGAGCTTTAACACGCGGGGGGAAAAATTCACATTTATATGAAAAACGATGGTAATCCGGGAGAAGAGTTGAGTGATAGCAATTGATAAGAGCCGTCACGCGAGAAAACCAACATTGTGGATTCTGCGTAAAGTAGCGACCCGGATCAGCCTAAGCATGCCGCGCAGGCTTACCCGGGTAAACACTGTTCGCCTCCTGTGGATTTTCCATTTCAGGAATCATTACTCTATACCTCTATCCCCCTGAGACGGAATGTGTCGGTCCGGATCAGTCTGCGCGGACTGCGCAGGTTGATCTGGGTCGATACATTACGCAGAGGCCATATTGTTGGTTTTCTCGCGGGATGGCTCATACATGCTTGTTTGTCAAATAAATGAGCCGCGACTGGGAAAGGTCAAGTCTTGGTGACACTCCGACAAGGCATCGTATGACGTCACATTGGCGTAAAACTAGTGGGGCTGCACTTCTGTTTCTTTGTCAAAAAGTTGCATCTTGGACTATACTGCATATAGACGGACCAGTGAAGGCTCTGGTTATACAGTGTCAGCACGCAGACTATTCTGAATCTCAACTGTTCGCACAGCTTCCAAGACTCACTCTAAATCACTTGACGAGGCTTTATTAATGTTTTCCTTCTGTATAATACACAGATTGTAGCATATTAATTTAAAAGACTGCTAGAATTACTGCGAAATATTGTAATAGTGGTAATTTTGGAAAAACACTGTGTTTCAACAATTATAATACAATGAACTTGTGATAACTTGAACTCGAGAAAGAAGACATAACATTACAGAGAGTTATCGAAGTGTTTGGGGGAATCCTTCGATTCATGCTGCATTCATGTATATATTTTCAGATTCTAAATAAAGTATTACTAAAACGTTTAAAACAGCAGAGCATCCGTTTATGTTGCTTGTATGATCAATCAGAACTGCTTTCACGCTGTTTACAGAACACGGTATGGTTCAAGTTAAACGGTATATTCGAATGTTCTTATGTTCGCGTTATCGCGAGTTTTATTATCTCCGTAACTCATACGTACTTGAATGTATGTTATAAAAAGCAGTTCAGTGAAATAATAATATAGAAAACATTGCAGCAGCAGTTCTGATTGCTCGTCTGTTCAAGTTAAATGTACAACTTTATAATGAGAATTATTCTATTTTAGGGTAACATGTTCCCTGGTCGACCTACTCAATAAGCTTAGTTAGTACATGTAGGATCTAAAGTATCCGTTAAATTGCTAATTAAATAGAATCAAAAAGGTATTTAGATTCTTAGTTTTAATCTTTTAAGAAATAATTAAACAAGTCTTTACTTTGAACCCCAACAAACAGCGTCATTTACAATACTATATATCACATGTCTCTGCATATTGCCTTTGGGGTAAGACATGTTTTGACGAAGGAAGTCGAATTTGATCGCTATTAATGGTGCATGTATGTTCTGTGAATACCACAATAATTATAAGAGGGTGTAGGGGGTGATCACCATTGTCTCCGTAAATAAAAGCTGACCCTAAAACCGATGTGCATATATTCGCTATACCCAGTCCCCGCCATACCGTGCCGAATAATAAGAAGAATACAGTCGAACCTGTATTAAAGACAACCCAGGAATATCAATTCCCCTTCTATAGCGACCATACCTTTAGTTTCCCGATTGCTTATTTGCTTTGTAAATGACCCTTCAAATGAAGACCACATTTAAACAAAGACCTAATTGTTTACTTCCGATGGGTCGTCTTTAAACACGGGCTTGACTGTACATTCAAACGGATTTATACACTCGTGCTTTATCGAGACGTTCTTTCATATTGTATTGGAACATTGTGCGCAAATAAAAAAATGGCTTAATGCAATAAATATGTTCTTGTCCGTTTTTAAACCTTTACCACATGTAATCGCATCTTAGCACAACACTAGAAGATAACAGGGTTATTGGTGTGAAGTAAGCTATTTTCCCATTTGTCTTCAAGATACATTTGACCTTTTACGGCGAGCGCCCCTAGCGCTGTTGGAGATAGCAACTTTGCAAGAACAATAGAGGAATGAACGTCTATTAGCAATAGAAATGCATACGTTTCGTACAATCTGTTTTGTATAATCAGTTGTTATGTAAAGAAATTCTGAGGCCGTGTTTAGCAGAGCATATTTGAAAACATTGTGGAAATTGGAGAAATTCTTTCCTTTCCCACATTTTTTGTTTTAACCATATCAATATACTTTTCTGTATTCCAATATAATGCGTTAATATAACACGTCTATATAACACGTTAATATAACACGTCCATATAATGCGTTAATATAAAACGTCCATATAATGCGTTAATATAACACGTCCATATAATGCGTGAATATAACACTTCCATATAACGCGTTAATATAACACGTCCATATAACGCATTTATATAAGACGATAGTTAATATAACACGTTAATATAATGCGTTCATATAACACGTCCATATAACGCGTTAATATAACACGTCCATATAACACGTTAATATAACACGTCCATACAATGCGTTAATATAACACGTTCATATAATGCGTTAATATAACACGTTCATATAATGCGTTCATATAACACGTCCATATAACGCGTTAATATAACACGTCCATATAACACGTTAATATGACACGTCCATACAATGCGTTAATATAACACGTTCATATAACGCGTTAAGACTATGGACTTACGGTAGTGTGGTAAAGTGATCTGAATATTCACTTAATGGGCGTGCCCGGGGAGATTTTTCATATAGGGTGGGCAATATTATTTTAAGCACTCCAATAACCTATTTGGATATTTCGTAACCCCTTTCACAACTATTCAACAGCAGGAGGTTTGAACATTTCTAAGCAAATCAGAGAAATTTCTATCAACAAAATTACAACTGTACACCTATTGAACTAGTCTCAAACGTTGCTCAATGCGGAAAAATGCTCATCATGGTCAATTTCTTCTACTGTCACAATGTTTTCAGAAAAGTCTTTCTGGTGCAGATGCGACAAAATGTGTCTGTTTGTGTGGAAAGAATTAACTCTCCACAATAAAAAAAGTTACCAATAAAATTCGTAATCAAACCACACACAGCACATTCGAGGAAACAAATAAAACATTAAACACCATTTGTGAATTGGTTAATTATTTAGTATCTTGTATAATGAAGATCATTTGTATCTGGGATAAAAGCTGATCTTTCTATTTATTCAACTGTCGAATAGCCATCGGTTTTAAAGATGAATTTGAAACCTCCAGAACAGATCTGAGCCGTCCCGCGAGAAAACCAACATTGTGCACTCTGCGTGAATTATCGACCCGGATCAGCCTAAGCATGCCGCGCAGGCTAACCCGAGTAGACACTTTTCGCCTCTTGTGGATTTTCTGTTTCAGGAATCATCACTCTATACTTCTAACCCCCCTGAGACGAAATGTGACGGCCCGAATCAGTATGCGCGGTTTGCGCAGGCTGAACTGGGTCGATACATTACGCAGAGGCCATAATGGTGGTTTTCTTGTGGGACGGCTCATCTTATCTATCTAGCATTCGCGTAACCCTTTCCCACTTGTAGACGCAACTGCAACAGACGACATAATGAGCGAGTCATTCAATTGTCGCAATGTTTTCATTTCTATCCAATAATTATACTTTCATTTATAGAGATTTTTTCATTTTTTTACCAAGACAGTTTTAAAGTCGTCTGCTGTAGATCTGTTGTTTGTGGTAATGGGTTAAAGACAAATTGTAATGTTCCGCTAATTTATTCAAGAGACATAGTTCACTGATTAAGCTCACTACCAGTAGTGGACCCGGGATATAATTAATTATATACCAACTAAATCCTTTCTCACATGTAGACGCTTTTTTTTACGCCTCTTCAGCAGACGACTTCAGAAAAACATTGTGGCAAAATGTGAAATTGCTCGTTAAGAGCAATTTCACCTTTTGTCACAAAGTTTTCAACTTTATTATGAAACTAAACTTATTCATAAAGAGATTTTTCATATTATTCTCCATATTATTTCAAAGTTGTCTACTGCACATTTGAAGTATGTGGGAAAAGGTTAAAATATACCGGGACGATACAATCGTAGTTCATATGATAGGAGGAAAAATCTGCCATCGTGTCTTTTTACGCTGTTTTTACGATATGGCTATTTATTTTATCGTCCCCTTTTCTTAAAAAAATGACTCATAACAGGGACTATGACTTAAATTCCTTAACATATGTTAAAATAGATTTCTGTGCTGATAAACATAAATGGTTAAATTGTAGGGCAATATTGAATATAAAACTTTTCGCTCTGAGCTACATGCATAACTTGTGCATATGATAGTTTACAGAAATAATTGCAATCGTTATATAAGTATAATTTAACCACGTCTGGCTATTTTTGGCTCGTGTTACATCTGCGAACAGTGAAGACTCAGATGAGTATGTGCATACGTACAGTCTGATCAGAGACTTCACTGTCCGTGTATAAGTTATACATTTGTATATACCTAAATACATCTTCTGTTATAGGACGTGAAATGTAGTCAGTCCCACTAGTTGAACGCCAATATTTGGTGCCAAACCGGATATATAATTAAACTCTTTATCGCCAAAACGCGAGTCACATAATTATTAAATTTGACGTGTGCCAATTAAACACGATTTGGAACAAACCTTGATTGTAAAAAAAAACCGATGATTGCATTTATTGTTTGATTACTATCAATATCAAGATATATTTCACGGAGTGAGAACTAAAAGATATTTTCGTGTATGACTTTGCCACCTCGCTGATGATATGAAATGTGCTTTAAAACAGAGTAAACAGTGAAATTACCACTTGATAAAACTCACTGTTTAAAACCGTATTTCGCTTTCGTGAATATATACATATATAAACATGCAAAAAGGATTTCTGACAGAAATAAGTCTTTAAGTCTTCAAAAGGGAATGTACTGTATTCTAAATTATATACAAGCTATAAATTGATTTCTTTTCATATGCTGGATGAATCTTCCTACGAGATGGTCCTTAGGCATCCAATCACAGGAAGGGAAGATACATTTATTCGTAGAAAGTCGCTTTTCAGCAGATGGTAAAATACGGGTATCATATGACGCCGCGACGGAAATGACGTCACGATGTCCTGACGACGTCTCTGTAATAGTTTACGTACCGATTTACGTAAAACTTACGCCTTGTTAGTAAAACGGGCACCAAGTGGTCGAAAATTCGGTTATTAAAGAGTAGTAATACTATACAGTTTGTCTTTCATCAACGGGCGAACAGTCTATATGGAGAAGCAGCCAGTTGCTTGGAGAGTATGTTGTGTGGGGTACTGGTGTGAGAAAACCAGGAAACGTATGAGTAAGTGAACTAGCCGCCGTGATATGACTGAACAATTTTTGAATACGACGTTAAACCCAAATCAATCAATCAACCGTCTAAAATAGGGGGGAAATGCGTTAAATTATCAACAATGTAGGTCACATACCTATGTTCATTCTCATTTAAACTTATACATTTTACGTTTATTGGGAAAGAAGCTTTCGTCACATGTTAATCACGTTCGAAATTGCTTCATTGAGACTTCCCGTGTAACGCTTGGGTGGAATAATCCCAATAACAGAACACGTTCACCCTGGAATTAGCACCCGGGACCTTTGGTACAAGAGCCTGACGTTTAAACACTGCACCACTGCCTTGTTTCAATTAGTGTTCTTTTTAATGCATTAAACGCTTTCTGTGGTAGTTTATAATATATCATATGCAAGCAGAAATTAAGTAACGAAAAAGAAGTTGCCGTTGTGTATTTTCTGAAATCAGGAGAGTTGATTCACAACAATGACGTCATATGGTCGGTCACAATATCAAAGTTACTTGTTGAAACATTTTTGACAATCAGGTACGGTACGTCATTGGTTTTTGTAACTTTTTGGTGATTTGCATATTTCGAAAACGGGCATTCCAATGATTAAAGGCAGCTTTTCTCACTATGACTAGTGTACAATCTGTTTGCATACTAGAAATCAACGATTGATTGTTTGGTGCGTTACGCCGCTTTCCTGGGTAAGTGACCAGTATTACAGGTCGATTTTTCCTGACTCCAGCTAGTCAGTCGTAATGCTAACCCCACAACCCTTAGCACCATTACTACCGTTTTTAGAGTATTTGGTATGACCAAGCTGAGGAACTAACCCAAAACCTCCCGCACCCGGAAGTAATCAACACAGCGGAACAGATTAAAAAGTGCTTTTGGACTAACAAAAAGAAATCCGTTACTACCATTTTTAGAGTCTTGTGTATGACTCGGCCGGGGATCGAACCCGTACCCCAGACGGAAGTAATCAACACAGCGAAACAGATTAAAAACAAAAGGAAAGCCATTACTATCAATTTTAGAGCCTTTGGTATGACCCGGCCGGGGATCGAACCCGCGACCTCCTGCACCCACAGACGGAATTAACCAACGAAGCGAAAAATATCGAAAATTGCTTTGCAGGAAGGAATATGTGTATGAAAGCGTTACCACGGATCCAAACGGATTCGGTTTTTACAGAAGCTTCTTTAAACCTTCGCGGACTTATTCAGGGGCGTAGCTTTGCAATAATCAATGTGTAGGCCGTCTCGTGAGAAAATCAACATTGTGAACTCTGCGTAAAGTATCGACCTGGATCAGCCTAAGCATGCCACACAGGCCTACCCGGATAGACACTTTCTGTTTCAGCAATAACTACTCTATACATCTATCCCCCTAAGACGGAATGTGTCGGCCGGATCAGTCTGCGCGGACAGCGCAGGCTGATCTGGTCGATACATGACTCAGATGTCTATCGCCGCAGCTTCATTTTGGGGCATTTCCAGAAGACATGTGAAGGCACGTGCGTACAGTGCCTAAAGGGAGATACGCCCCTGTTATTGGCAATCAGTGCAGAGCCTGATCAAGTTGTGCTGATGCTCATATTGGTCAGAATCTACACTGATCACAATGAACTGAGATTTGTTATCGCTGGTAACCACGTAGTTCTATAAAACAATCATTGTTTAAGTTACAACCTTAAACTTTATATCGCAAAAAAAAGTACACTTCAAAGGGTCCATGCATACACAGAAAAATGTTTTTAAAACAAGACTTTAAAAGCTTCTGATAGAGAATTAAATATAAAACATCTTTTTACAACGGTGTTCGAACGGGAGACATTTCATAAAAGGGCAAAACTGTTTATTGGATCCGAAATTATTTAAAAGATGTATTCAGAAATAAGATACAGAGTTTAAGTTAGTTCAATGTAGATTATTAGGATTTGTGTTACGGGTTTTCTAAGAAAAACACGTATTTAAATAGACCAGCTAAAACGAGAAATATCTTTTTTTTTTAAAAAGCAGTTCAATAATATATCAAAATATCTCAGACATTTTCAAAGCAGACAACTTTAAAAAAAATCATACCAGGCGACAGATTTAAAAAACAACTCTATATCGCAAGAGA
>JASEVX010000003.1:85182569-85235069 GCA_031761405.1 Serripes groenlandicus
AGACAAAGTAATTCCAATTAAATTTTTATTTGAGTAGTACATGTGTTTTTATTGATTCATTTTGTAAAACTAAGAATATGTTTTCTTGTTTAGAATTCCAGGCTCGAATCCCACCAATCATACTTAGCGCTAAGTAATACTTAAAATATCTTCAGTAAGGTTGGAACACATTCCAGCATCAGGGGCGTAATGCAATGATCAATGTGTAGGCCGTCTCGTGAGAAAATCAACAAATGTGGATTCTGCGTAAAGTATCGACCCGGATCAGCATAAGCATGCCACACAGGCCTACCCGGATAGACAATTTTCGCCTCCTGGGGATTTTCTGTTTCAGGAATAACTACTCTATACATCTATTCCCCCTTATACGGAATGTGTCTGCCGGATCAGTCTGCGCGGACAGCGCAGGCTGATCTGGTCGATACATTACGCAGATGTCTATCGCCGCAGCTGCCCCTGAGCATTCGTGTTTTACAACTCGAATGTTTTATTCGCCAAAAAAATAAATGACTAAAACAGGAGACTTTGAAAACATCTTGCCGAAATGTGAAAAATCTCAATTTATAAAAGTATTAAATAGAGTTAAAAACATTGTGACAATTTTTTTTTAGGCATTCTAATTAGGAAAAACGACGAATTACGCCTTTTAATTATAACTTAGGGCTAAGTATCGATGGTGGTAACATGCCGTTTTTAACCCGCCCCCCTTTCCCACATACAACACATTTGCAGCAGGAGACTTTGAAAACATCTTGCCAAAATGTGAAAAATCTCAATTTATGAAAATATTAAATAGAGTTAAAAACATTGTGACAAATTGTTCGCAATGTTTTCGAAAGTTGTCTGCTGCAGATGCGTCTACAAGTGTGAAATGATTGAGACATAACAACGGTTTCGCGGGAACTCTAAATATATTAGAATCACCACATGTTCTAGTAATCGAGTATCGAGTGTAATTCAAATTATATGGCTATTGTTTCATGATGAAAACTCATGTGGAAATATAATCTCTCAAGATTTTATTCTGGCAATTTTCGTTTTTAGACTAAATCTCGCAAGACAGTCCCTATCACTGACGAGAGTTATCCACTAAAGTCAACCAGTGAATTGAAATGCCGTTCAGAGTCAAATTACAATATTACAAAAAAAAAAAAAAAAAATCCTCAAATTATTTCAGATTTTCACTAGATAATTCACGTTTGAATGAAATTAGTTCAAACCGTTGTCACTTGGAGACAATGTGCTATACTGTATTGAAGATGATTTACGCGTGTTTCTTTAAAAAATAACCTTCGGTTTCTCCTTTCGATTACTAATACTCATTTTATTTCAATATATAGAAAACGATCGATCTATTTTATATTTTTATACATTTCGATTTTTCATCGCCGAAAGAAATGAATTTAAACAATACTAACTGTTAGACAATTACTATTTTGTGTAGAAATATAATCTTCGGTTACTCCTTTCGTTTTCCATTAATTATATTTCTGTCTAAACTACAATGCTTTTTTTATAAAACATTTTTTTTATTTGATAATCATACACTTTTTTATAGTTAGATCAAGCAAATTCCTTCTAAATATTATCAGCAAATTTTAACTTTTTATACAAATATATTCATCTATGTTTAAGATACACAGTTTCAACGGCAATACAACCATAGTTTTCAAGTAATATAGTTATATATAAGTACTTCATTACTTAAAAAGGGCGGCGGTGCCACTAAAAGCTTAAAACAAAAATAAATAAATATGTTAACAGCACTATCAAAACGAGATTCAATTTTATTATATTTATACAACATAAGGAAAGGAACATACAGTACAATGAAACTCACCTTTATTTTTTTTCTGTTTCAAACTTGTCTAACCCAAAAAATGTCCTGAACTCTCGACGACGAAGTAATGTTAGTGAATGGCCGAAGTGCTTGGAGAGCCCGATAGTTAAATAGGTAGACTCCACCCACAATCACCAGTCGATTAGACTTGAAAGTGATGCCGCTATTGGAAAATTACCGAAGATGCGACGTCGTGGTACTCCAAACCGTGATTTTGCCAACGAGCGACTTTAGATTACGCTTTCCGAGAGCAAATAATCACAGAAGTAGAACTTAATTTGGGAACGGGAGGTTGAAGGTCCGAATCCAAGATGCGCCTGTGGGGTCCGTTCTTATACGGTTGGTTTTCGGAGCCGTCGGCATTTAAACAATAGTGCCAAATACAATTCTATGGTGGCATATAACTGCCACCACTTAACCGATAATTTTTCTGATTTTTTCGCTAAAAGCTATGGTGGATTTCACGTTATTATAAAATACTGTGATAATTTTGAGTAAATCAAGAAGTCCAAATAAATAACATAACGCGAAACTGTTCATGTTAGTGCTCTAAACTGTTTAACTAAACCAAATAAAGTACCTTTTAAGTTCCTACACGACTCAGAGGTTTCATATATAGTGAGGGTTCAGTGTTCTAAATAGTGCTATACATACAAGGGACACCCAACAAAAAGCTAGACCGAACGGATTTCTTAAAAAAGTTTTTTCAATACAGGTGCAATTCCTTTCTACATTCTTTGAATGTAACATCCAGTCTGCTGAATCACTCATTATTTTCTATGCTAAAGGTCTCGAATGTCGGTTGCTGAGCACACAAAATGGATACGTCCAGGGGCGTAGCTCCCTTTAGGCACTGCAGGCACGTGCCTACACATTTTTTGTCCGCGCAGACTGATCCGGCCGACATATTCCGTCTAAGGGGGAATAGATAGAGTAGTGATTCCTGAAACAGAAAATCCACAAGATGCGAAAAGTGTCTATCCGGTTACGCCTGTGTGGCATGCTTAGGCTGATCCGGGGCGATACTTTACGAAGAGTCCACAATACATTTGCATATCTCCGCTTTACGACAGTAATTGGCATTTAGTTGCCAGCAATGAACGAACAGTATGGTTAGAGTAGCAATAAGCAGTGTTGGGTAAAGCAGCAATAAGCCAGATGAGGTGGTATAGTGAAGGTAGGATTAAATTACAATGCGTGACAATGAGTTATTCATTGTAAATATGTAAAGGATGGATTGCAACTGTTTGAGATCATTGTGTCTCCCCCATATAATTGGGAGACACATTGTTTTTTCCCTGTCTGTCTGTCTGTCTGTGCCCATATAATGGGGAGACACATTGTTTTTTCATTGTCTGTCTGTCTGTCTGTCAACAATGTTGATTTTCTCACGAGACGGCCTACACATTGATTATTGCCAAGCTACGCCCCTGACGTCTTACTTGACTGCCCACCGCAGCTTAGTTACTGTCGTAAGTTCTCAGAGTTAATCTATTATAGTAAAGTGGTCAGCCGTCCCTTGCAATTTCTTCACATGTGAATATTCTAAATATTTTTTTTCCCATGTCCATGTCCATCGGCTGTTGCATAACTCATTGTAAACGAAGCTCATGAATATTGAAAAAGGGTCATGCAAATTGACGTCACAATGATAACATCATCATGTTACGTCATTTGGCGCATTATACGGGTAAACAAATCAAGACCGTAGCTGGCGATTTCCCCGTCTATATGTAATGTAAATGAACTTTGCTATACCATACGGAATACCGTTAGGGTCATCGCCTATGAATGTGTTGATCTGAAACGCGATACTCGACAGTACGATGATGATAACACGACAACGCGACAGTACGATGGTGAAAACGCGACAGTACGATGGTGAAAACGCGACAGTACGATGGTGAAAACACGATAATACGACAGTACGATGATGATAATGCGATATACTATCGTACTGTCGCGTTTTTACCATCGTAATATCGTAGTATCGTACTGTCGCATCATCGACGCACTGTCGTACTATCGCCTTCCGGTGCGCATGTGCATGCTCAAAAATAGAAGATCTTCAAGTACAGCAGTACAAATGGACGAGTTTATATATTATAAATGAACTACTGTCAAATGTAACACTTCGTATAGTTCGCCTTTCTCGGGGATTTCTATGATGCTTGCAGCTCTAAATAGCGAACAAAGAAGATCTATGTCAAATATACTGATGAGGATCGTCGCTTATCGCTTATGTCCATTTTTAAAATAGCCAAAATAACATGTGTATACATATTTGCAATGTTCTTAGAAAACGGAGTTTGTATAAACTCATTCATTTGTACTGCTGTACTTGAAGATCTTCTATTTTTGAGCATGCACATGCGCACCGGAAGGCGATAGTACGACAGTACGATGATGATAACACGACGGTACGATGTTGATAACGCGACGGTACGATGGTGAAGACACGACGATACGATGGTGATAACACGACGGTACGATGGTGATAACGCGACGGTACGATGATGATAACGCGACGGTACGATGATGATAACACGACGTTACGATGTTGATACACGACGGTACGATGGTGATAACGCGACGGTACGATGATGATAACACGACGGTACGATGATGATAACACGACGGTACGATGGTGATAACACGAGGGTACGATGGTGATAACGCGACGGTACGATGGTGATAACGCGACGGTACGATGATGATAACACGACGGTACGATGGTGATAACGCGACAGTACGATACTACGATATTACGATGGTGAAAACGCGACAGTACGATGGTGAAAACACGATAGTATATCGCATTATCATCATCGTACTGTCGTATTATCGTGTTTTCACCATCGTACTGTCGCGTTTTCACCATCGTTCTGTCACGTTGTCGTGTTATCATCATCTTACTGTCGAGTATAGCGTTTCAGATCAACACATTCATAGGCGATGGCCCTAACGGTATTCCGTATACCATGTATCCAACAATTGTGTCCAGAGAGGATTTTGCGTTGCAGTCACGATATTCCTATGTTTTGATTGGATGAAAAGTAATTGTAAACGAAAACTAATTTTGGAGCAGATAATTAAATAAGATAATACCTACACGATAAAGAAATGAAAACAAGAAATCTGATATATGATAATGGGCGTGTAATTACACTCGTTTTCTATTTTTTTTAAATGAGTTAAAAATAAAACTGATACGGTCAATCCGGATGTCAACAAATCCAAATCACACATAATCATATTATAAAAAAAAAAAAACACACTCATAAATGGTTTTTAGTTCCTAGGTAACACGCAGAAGATTTTTTTTATCTTGTCAATAACCCATGAAACTTTCTGCAAGGACAGTTGCTAACATCATGCGAGTCGCCGTTTCGGTATGTATAAAAAAGCGGTCGGTCGATATTTAAGGTTATAAAAGTGTGTACTTGTCGTGCAAACTAACATTTGTACGACAAGATTAAAAATAAGTGGAACTGTGTACGAACTATTCTTTTCCTGTTCGTCATAATAGCCGACAGCAAAACAACGTCAGAACACACATTTTGATTGTACCGTTCTTTACTGACAAGGTAATATAGACATACGTCATTTTACAGTAAACAACGGATAATATCCGTGTTTGATAAACATTAAAAACACTCTATAATTCAATATTTCGGCCAAATGCCTTTTTCAGGTTATAATTTTAAAAGAACACTATGTTGCGTCCATCTTGAAAGTATTGAACATGAAGACTGCCATGATGATTATCGAAGCCAAGGACGACGTCACATCATTTCCGTAATACTTCATTTTGGCGTAACGTCAATTGGAACGACGTCGTTTCCCGCAAAAAAAGGTGGGATCAATGTGAAAAACCCCAAATTCCTATACATAAGCACTAGATTAATTCACACAACATTGTTATAAAAAGTATTCGTTGTGTAGTGTTAGATCAGATCAGACTGTGTATATACCGGTCAATCTTGATCCCGATCCCCATACGCAAAAAATACATAAAGACCCACTCACATCCATCCAGGTTTAATAATTCCTATAAGTGAAGAAACTAAAATAATGAAATTAAAATTTGAAAACAACTTGTCAAAGAGATACAATATCTATAAATGAAGGTATAAGTATTGATCAGACATTAAGGCAAAAGGAGAAATTGCTCATAGTGAGCAATTGTTCCTCTGGCAACATCTTTTCCTTAATCGTCTGCTGTGGAGGCCTCAGAAACCATCTCTTTTAGGGAAAGGGTTAAGTAGAAATGTGATCCCCTGTTCCAGCCATATTGACTAGTTGAAAAAGGTGGTCCCAAAGTGGCATCAGAAAAAGGCTGAAATGAACAAATTTCTCCCCTTTATATCAATTACACATATGCTTCTACACCATCATGATCGATTCAAGGGTTCATAATTTTCTGAAAGTCTTTAATTGTTATGTATCATGCATTTCAATATTTTTGCAATGTTTTCTAAATTTTCTGTGTAGATTTGTCTCAAAAATAGATTTGAGTTTATATTGAAGAAACCATAACCAATCGATATAAAGCTTTCAAACGAAATAAGTTTAGGACTCAGTTTTTTCACTATTAAACTTAATTTTATTATAATTAAAAATAATTGTTTTCATCGGGACTGTTTCGAATTCCAATGTATATTTATTTAGTGATATATTAAAGTATCAAACATTTCACGAACCAATATTGCCGAGTGCGAGGGTAAACAACGCCAACAAACAACAACAAGAACCAATACTGTCGAGTGCGAGGGTAAACAACGCCAACAAACAACAACAAGAACCAATACTGTCGAGTGCGAGGGTAAACAACGCCAACAAAACAACATCAACAACCAATATTGCCGAGTGCGAGGGTAAACAACGCCAACAAAACAACAACAAGAACCAATATTGCCGATTGCAGGGGTAAACCACGCCAACAAAATAACAACAAGAACCAATATTGTCGAGTGCAGGGGTAAACAACGCCAACAAAACAACAACAATAACCACTATTGTCGAGTGCGGGGGTAAACAACGCCAACAAAACAACAACAAGAACCAATAGTGTCTATTGCAGGGGTAAACAACACCAACAAAACAACAACAAGAACCAATATTGTCGAGTGCGGGGGTAAACAACGCCAACAAAACAACAACAAGAACCAATATTGTCGAGTGCGGGGGTAAACTACGCCAACAAAACAAAAACAAGAACCAATATTGTCGAGTGCAGGGGTAAACAACGCCAACAAAACAACATCAAGAACCAATACTGTCGATTGCAGGGGTAAACAACGCCATCAAACAACAACAAGAACCAATATTGTCGAGTGAGGGGGTAAACAACGCCAACAAACAACAACAAGAACCAATATTGTCGAGTACAAGGGTAAACAACGCCAACAAACAACAACAATAACCAATATTGCCGAGTGCGAGGTTAAACAACGTCAACAAACAACAACAAGAACCAATATTGTCGATTGCGGGGGTAAACAACGCATACAAACAACAACAAGAACCAATATTGTCGAGTGCGGGGGTAAACAACGTCAACAAAACAACAACAAGAACCAATAGTGCCGAGTGATGGGGTAAACAACGCCAACAAATAACAACAATAACCAATAGTGTCGAGTGCGAGGGTAAACAACGCCAACAAAACAACAACAAGAACCAATATTGCCGAGTGCGGGGATAAACAACGCCAACAAACAAAAACAAAAGCCAATATTGTCGAGTGCGAACCAATATTGTCGAGTGCGAGGGTAAACAACGCCAACAAAACAACAACAAGAACCAATATTGTCGAGTGCGGGGGTAAACAACGCCAACAAAACAACAACAAGAACCAATATTGTCGAGTGCGGGGGTAAACAACGCCAACAAACACAACAACAACCAATATTGTCGAGTTCGGGGGTGAACAACGCCAACAATACAACAACAACAACCAATAGTGTCGAGTGCGAGGGTAAACAACGCCAACAAAACAACAACAACAACCAATATTGCCGAGTGCGGGGGTAAACACCGCCAACAAAACAAAAACAAGAACCAATAGTGCCGAGTGCGGGGGTGAACAACGCCAACAAGCAACAACATGAACCAATATTATCGAGTGCGGAGGTAAACACCGCCAACAAAACAACAACAAGAACCAATAGTGCCGAGTGCGGGGGTGAACAACGTCAACAAGCAACAACATGAACCAATATTATCGAGTGCGAGGGTAAACAACGCCATCAAAACAACAACAAGAACCAATACTGTCGAGTGCCAGGGTAAACAACGCCAACAAAACAACAACAACAACCAATATTGCCTAGTGCGAGGGTAAACAACGCCAACAAACAACAACAAGAACCAATATTGCCGAGTGCGGGGGTAAACACCGCCAACAAAACAACAACAAGAACCAATAGTGCCGAGTGCGGGGGTGAACAACGCCAACAAGCAACAACATGAACCAATATTATCGAGTGCGAGGGTAAACAACGCCAACAAGAACCAATACTGTCGAGTGCGAGGGTAAACAACGCCAACAAAACAACAACAACAACCAATATTGCCTAGTGCGAGGGTAAACAACGCCAACAAACAACAACAACAACCAATATTGCCGAGTGCGGGGGTAAACACCGCCAACAAAACAACAACAAGAACCAATAGTGCCGAGTGCGGGGGTGAACAACGCCAACGCCAACAAACAACAACATGAACCAATAGTATCGAGTGCGAGGGTAAACAACGCCAACAAAACAACAACTGTCGAGTGCGAGGGTAAACAACGCCAACAAAACAACAACAACCAATATTACCTAGTGCGAGGGTGAACAACGCCAACAAACGCTAACAGAAGCGAAAGCGTCAAGTCACGGATGCATCGCTAAGGTCCACCACGCAGAAGTAACAGTATTAGTTGTAGTACTAATTCTAATGTAGTATTAGTAGCAGCAGTAGCACGGTCGGGTACGGTAGGAGTACTAACGGTAAGCAGGGTACATAGCTTTGTAGTAATAGCAGTAAGCAGGATACGGTTTAGTAAGCAGTGTAGAATAGTAATAGTAGCAGCAGTAAGCAGCGCAAGGATATGGAAGTTTAGTGTACGGTTGTGATATAATCAGACAAAACAACAAGCAGCATAAGAATTTCTAAGTTTAATAAAGAGAAGCCTATACGAGCCTAATGGATGTTAAAACCGAATTCCCTAGCCCTGAAATCTCCAGCAAATGCCGGAAACACTCTACTTGCATATCTCCGCAAATTGGCATTAATTAGCATTTGATTGCGAGTAAGCATATCTCCGCTAATTTGGCATTAATTAGCATTTGATTGCGAGTAAGCATATCTCCGCTAATTTGGCATTAATTAGCATCTGATTACTAGTAAGCATATCTCCGCTTTACGACAGTAATTGGCATTTAGTTGCCAGCAATGAACGAACAGTAAGTGTGAATACAACTCTAACAAATATTCAACCTTTGCAAGTCCCTTGTCTATTTTAGCGATAGCCGTACGATAAGGGTAGACACGTTCACTATTCGACAGGGTAATGTAGAGGCATTGTAGGGTTAGAGTAGCAATAAGCAGTGTTGGGTAAAGCAGCAATAAGCCAGATAAGGTGGTATAGTGAAGGTAGGATTAAGTTACAATATGGAAGCATTGCATATGTGACAATGAGTTATTCATTGTAAATATGTAAAGGATGGATTGCAACTGTTTGATTTGATCATTGTTTTTTCCCTTATCTGTCTGTCTGTCCGTCCTGGTGAGAGAGTACTTGTGGGGTTTCTTTTTCCTAAGGCCCACCCACCTATTCATTCCGTAAAAGGGGGGATAGTTACGGAATGAATAGTATACTTGTGGGTTGCAACCCACAAGTTTGAAACAAAAGAAATAACCCCACAAATACACTTCATGAGTACGTCCGTCTGTCCGTTTGTCTGTCACAAACCGTGTCCGTTCCATAACTTGTGAACCGCTGGAAGGATTTTGAAATAACTCATCACAAATGTTCACCATACTGAGACGATGTGCATTTGGTTCAAGGTCAAGATCGCAATAACAACAGGTCAAATGTCATATGACTATATTACGTGTCCGTTCACTAACTTTTGAACCGTTTGAAGGATTTTGAAATAACTCACCATACTGAGACGATTTAGTTGCATGCTTCAACTACATTGGTTCACGGTCAAGGTCGCAATTAGATGTCAAAGGTCAAATGACAATAGTTCGTGTCCGTTCAATAACTTTTGAACCGTTTAAAGGATTTTGAAATAACTCACCACAAATGTTCACCATACTGAGACAATGTGCAGAGTGCATGTTACTACCACTTTGTTTCAAGGCCAAGGTCCCAATTATATGTCAAAGGTCAAATGACTATATTTCGTGTCCGCAAAATAACTTTTGATCTCTATAAGGATTTTGAAATAACTCGCCACAAATGTTTACCATATTGAGACGATTTGCAGAGCGAATGGTACAACCACTTTGGTTCAAGGTTAAGGTCGCCTTTAGAGGTCAAATGTCATATGACTATATTTCGTGTCCGTTCAATGACTTTTGAACCGTTTGAAAGATTTTAAAATAACTAAACACAGATGTTCACCATATTTGAGACGATGTGCAAATAACAGCCTTTTTGGTTCAAGGTCTAGGAAAAACACCACTCTCTTGAGTACATTTAGTTATCATTTTGTGAACACATTTCACACTCAACAATGATATTTGATTATTTCACTTGACTTCTTCTCCATATTAGTTTAATTTTAATATTCTGCATCAGTATTACAATCATTGAAAAACTGCAATGGGGAAGACATACGTTTTTGTGACAAAAACAACCATCTAGTTATTTATGATTTTGACATTGTCTGATAGTGATCAAAACACATTCGCGGATTGATTTCTTTCTTGCATATAACATGACTCCCTCCTACATATTCTTTATGTTTGAGAGGTTACTATTTGTATTACTACCTATAACAATTGAAGACAGCGTGACAATTAAGGGGTTGAAACTTGTTGTTTTACATTAAAACACAGAAGAAATTTAATTAATATAAATGTTGACTTTGATAACTATTGATTAATGAGTAGACAACAAGGTATCCAACAAATAGACTGCACTGATGTGCTCCACATTGCTTTGTTTGTTTGGTGTTTTACGCGTTTCCTGGGTAGATTATCAGTGATACTGGTCCATTTATCCTGACACCAGCGAGTCAGTCGTAATGCTGACCCCCACAATCCTGTCCGCAAAAGATGGAATTTTTAAAGTATTTCATATTACCCAGTCGGGGATCGAGCCTGCGACCTTCCGCACCCGATAAAGACGCTCTACCACTACACATCAAGGCGGTATTTCAAGTCGTGTAGAAAAATACATGAGCCGTTCCACGAGAAAACCAACATTATTGACTCTGCGTAAAGTATCGACTCGGATCAGCATAAGCATGCCGCGCAGGCTAACCCGGACAGACACTTTTCGCCTTCTGTGGATTTTCTGTTTCAGGATTCATTACTTTATACCTCTATCACCCTGAGACGGAATGTGTCGGCCCGGATTAGCCTGCGCGAACTGCGCAGGCTGATCTGGGTCGATACATTACGCAGAGTCAATAATGTTAGTTTATTCGTGGAACGGCTCATATAAAAGTGTTATTTAACCCTCTCTCAAATACAGACGCGTTCTGACGCTTCTGCAGGAGACGACTATTGAACAAACGGTAGCAAATGTAGATATTGCTCATAACGAGCACATTTCCAGAAAATGTTTCAACTTTTGTTTCGCTTAATCAACTTTCATTTTAAGAGAGATTCAATATTGTTGTAAGTATGTTTGTAAAGTGGTTTGCTGCAGATTTGTTATATATTGAAAGGGGGGTTAAACTCGTGTTCAACATGATAAGGGTAATAAATCAAATAATATCTCAGGGGCAAGATTGTTTGTCTGAGATATTTGTTATTGTCCAATTATTTTGGAGTTTCAGGACTTACACGGCTTATGTTGTGGTGCTGTGTGAAAGCCCGACCTGGCTTATTGGTCGTTGCGAGTTACCGGTCGACCAGGAGTCAAATAACCAGTTCGCGGCGACCAGGGTAGAGTGCAAATTGGGCAACACATACTTCATAGTCCGGTACTAGGTAGGTAGTCACTGTGGAATCACGAATAAGTAATTGGTTAATTGAGTAATTGGAGTGTAACTCCGTGTCAATGGTATTACTGTTATATTACGGCAGCCTATACCTCCTATTGTGTTGCGACATGCGTCATTCGTCTTCCACCAATGGGCTAAGTCTATGTGGAAAAGCAGCCAGTTGCTTGGGAAGATTGCTGTGTGGAGTACTGGTGTGAGAAAACCAGGAAATACATGAGTAGGTGAACTGGCCGCCGTGATAAGACTGAGAAATTGTTAAAACGGCGTTAAACCCCAATCAATCAATCAATCCTATTGTGTCTCGTACCAGTACTCCATAGACTATTCTTACAGGACAACTGGACAATTTAGCCCAGTGTTGGAAGACGAATGACGCTTGTCAAAATGACTTTGGTCGTTCATCGGAAAGAATGAATGGCCGAGCTGAGGTTCGAACCCTCTGAGCGGGTATGATAAGTAAAGTTGCCAAAATACTTCTATGATTTATCTTGTGGTGTTTCTTCAATTCATTCTACGACACACACGAAAGCGAATATACCAGTAAGAAGTAAAATAATGTTACTATCCCTCTGAGCAACATAACTATTGGAGCACCGAATTATTATACATTATTATAGCATATCGAGGGCTTGGCGTGAAACGGTTGTAACTAAAAACCTATTTTGAAAACCCTGGTTTAGGGGCAAATTTGACCCCTTTGTAAACAATGCAAATTTAGGTGCCATTGCTCAGAACGAGCAATGGCACCTAAATTTTCATTGTTTACCAAGAAATATTATTTAACGCTTATAAAGACTTTATGACGAGGTGATTAACCTTGTTATTTTTTAGTATCTTAGCGAGGTATTCCACAACCCCCCCCCCCCCCCCCCCCCCCTTTTTCTTAAATGAAAACTCGGACGCCTGTGATTGGAGCTCGACTTATGAATAACTATTTAACACTTTTCCCTCATACGGCAATTCAATTCTGCAGCAGACGACTTTGATCACATTTTGTCAAAAAATAGAAAATCTCCATAATTGAATGGATAACCTATGACAAAAAGTGGAAAACATTGTGGCAAAAGGAGAAATTGCACGTTTTGTGCAATTTCTTCTTTTGTCACTATGTTTTCAAAAAGCCCTCTGCTGCAGAGGCGTCATAAAGCGTCTATATGAGGGAAAGGGTTAATGACGCTGTAACGGTTTGAAATACCATAAAATGTCGAGCGCTCAAGGTTTTATTTGGATCACTCACCGTCTGTCGTCGATATGTACGGCCGTCCGTATTATTCTCTGAAACTACTGATCCGCTTCAAAACAATTTCACAGAATGGTTCCTTCGGCGATCCTCTATAAAATGTTTCATATAATTAGATTATATCGAGAAATCGGTTGCTGAGGCACCGAAAAGAGTGCAATTTTTTTTCAAAATTCTTCCTGTTTGTATTTCTTTTTATCGTTATACGCTTGACGGATTATCTTCTATCAAACGTCGGAAAGAATGTTGACCGAGTTGGGGTTCGAACTCGAAACCCTTGAATTGAACGCCCGCTTCGCTTTCGACTGGGCTAATGGGGCTTGGCTATTGGTATGATAAGTAAAATTTCAAAACACCTTTCTGGTTTGCTCTTGTGTGATGTATCTTCAATTCTTTCTACGACACAAACACACACGAATTCACCAAAAGGAAGTAAAATATTGTTGTAATGGCCTACTTTATTTACTTCCAATGATGCCTGGTTGGCATGTAGAGCAGCAACAATTTGGATAACATATACAGCGAAAAAATTTACTTTTGAGAAATAATTCCCATGTGATGTTATCAGTTGCCCGGATGGAGTGAAACGATGTCACGTTTATGACGTCACCACCTACGTTTAAATACAAATTCACTTGAATAACGTGCCATTAACACTGCTACTTCTTTTCAAAATATAACGTCAATTACGAGAAATAACCTTACAGGCAATCAATTGTAATTGTACGTATGTGATACCGTAGTCCTGCCTATGTACTAACGATGTACTACTGTTCTTAGCGATGTGATACAGCACTACATCGGTATTGCTACAGCCAATTGTGATTTTTTTCAAGTGCTTTCTCGACGGGGCTCCGCCGATTTTCTCGCCATTGTTAATTGTGTGCTCCGGTTTAGTCCCGGCGAGGTACATCGGTAGTGCGTGACAGAGCCTTTAGAGTAGATGATTCCAGAAGATGCATTGGCGTCTGTATAGAATATAATTCGATATCAGAGACTCTTGTAAGGCTGTTTGTATACACTTCATCACTTGACGACTTCACTGTAAGTAGATGCAACAGAAACCAAGATCGCCAACCGGGACTCAAAAACTGCGATGAACTTAATGTTCTAGCAAATACAAGAATTACAGTATGTCTTTAGGCCAAAACTATCCTATAACTAGATTAGTTTAAGTTTAAACTCTATTTATCGTCTGCCTGCTACTTATCTTATCTAAGAGAAGCTGATAATTTACAATGAAAAAACCAACAACAACACACATACACAAAATAAAATATAATCAAAGCAGGGCATAACATTGTTTCTATCAAATTCTCCTCCTTTTTACATGAAAAAAACATTTTTGAATGCTTTTTGAAGATTTTCTTTTAAAGATTTAAATTCATTTAAAGAAACCTCTCATGTTTCGAAATAGGCAAATCACCCTTTTCCACATAAAACAATTCTGCAGCAGACGACGTTCAATATAATTTGGAAAAAAATAAGAAACATCTCGAATAGATGGGAGTATAATTATTTACTAGAGGTGAAAACCAGTTAATTGCAGAAGTAGAAATGGATAAATACATAATTAACACTTCTCCTTTTGTCCAAATGCTTTCCTCAGCTAGAGATGCGTTTTAATGCGTCTGCATGTAGTAAAGGGTTTACACAGTTTGTTCTCAACTTTGAACATCGCCCCTACAGCACAAACAGCGTGGTGTAACTAATTAGTTTTTCTATTTTCTGCTTCTCATATTGGCCCTGGGACAGAACTTTTATATTTGAAGCATCGTCATGAGAAATTAAACTTGCGGACAGAGATAGAACAGGGGTGTAACCACGTCGGTTGTGCGGTGCTAGAGTATCCGCCTCGGAAGCGGAAGGTCGCGGGTTCAATCTCTGGCCTGGTCATACCAAAGACTTTAAAAATTGTACAAATGGCATTCGGCCCTCCTTGGCGCTCAGGATCCTAGGATTAGACTGCTTCCACTCTGGTGTGAGCTGTGATTAGGACTGTATTATAATTAACGTAAAAATACTTACCTGCGGGCTAATGCTAGGCTTAGGAGTGTATTTGTATTGACAAACTTAATGCGGGCTAATGCTCGACTTAGGACTGTATTTAAATTGATAAACTTAATGCGGGTTGTGCTACGTTTCGGAATGTATTCAAATAAACCTAACACTACAAACACGCGGTCAAGTGCTAGGTTTAGTTAGGAGTGTTTTCAAATTTACCTAACACTACTTACATGCGGGCAAATGCTTGGTTTAGGAGTGTAGTAAGATTAACCTAGCACTATATACATGCGGCCAAATGCTTGGTTTAGGACTGTAGTAAGATTAATCTAACACTACTTACATGCAGGTAAATGCTTGGTTTAGGAGTGTAGTAAGATTAACCTAACACTATATCATACGGCCAAATGCTTGGTTTAGGAGAGTAGTAAGATTAACCTAACACTACTTACATGCAGGTAAATGATTGGTTTAGGAGTGTAGTAAGATTAACCTAGCACTATATACATGCGGGCAAATGCTTGGTTTAGGACTGTAGTAAGATTAACCTAACACTACTTACATGCGGGCAAATGCTTGGTTTAGGAGTGTAGTAAGATTAACCTAGCACTATATACATGCGGCCAAATGCTTGGTTTAGGAGTGTAGTAAGATTAACCTAACACTACTTACATGCAGGCAAATGATTGGTTTAGGAGTGTAGTAAGATTAACCTAACACTACTTACATACAGATAAATGCTTGGTTTAGGAGTGTAGTAAGATTAACCTAAGACTACTTACATGCAGGTAAATGCTTGGTTTAGGAGTGTGGTAAGATTAACCTAACACTACTTACATGCAGGTAAATGCTTGGTTTAGGAGTGTAGTAAGATTAACCTAACACTGCTTACATACAGGTAAATGCTTGGTTTAGCAGTGTAGTAAGATTAACCTAGCACTATATACATGCGGGCAAATGCTTGGTTTAGGAGTGTAGTAAGATTAACCTAACACTACTTACATGCGGGCAAATGCTTGGTTTAGGAGTGTAGTAAGATTAACCTAGCACTATTTACATGCGGCCAAATGCTTGGTTTAGGAGTGTAGTAAGATTAACCTAACACTACTTACATGCAGGTAAATGATTGGTTTAGGAGTGTAGTAAGATTAACCTAACACTACTTACATACAGGTAAATGCTTGGTTTAGGAGTGTAGTAAGATTAACCTAACACTACTTACATGCAGGTAAATGCTTGGTTTAGGAGTGTAGTAAGATTAACCTAACACTACTTACATGCAGGTAAATGCTTGGTTTAGGAGTGTAGTAAGATTAACCTAACACTACTTACATGCAGGTAAATGCTTGGTTTAGGAGAGTAGTAAGATTAACCTAACACTACTTACATGCAGGTAAATGCTTGGTTTAGGAGTGTAGTAAGATTAACCTAACACTACTTACATGCAGGTAAATGCTTGGTTTAGGAGAGTAGTAAGATTAACCTAACACTACTTACATGCAGGTAAATGCTTGGTTTAGGAGTGTAGTAAGATTAACCTAACACTACTTACATGTAGGTAAATGCTTGGTTTAGGAGTGTAGTAAGATTAACCTAACACTACTTACACGCAGGTAAGTACTTGGTTTAGGAGTGTAGTAAGATTAACCTAACACTACTTACACGCAGGCAAATGCTATGTTTAGAATTGTATTCAAATTAACCGTTTCCTTACTTACATGCAGACAAATGCTAAGTTTAGGATTGTATATAATTTGACGTAGCCGTGACTACTTAATGCGGGTTATGCAATGGTAACAGACGCAAGAAGGGGAAGTACCAGACTGTCCCAACCCCTGAGCCTGAACCAGTCCAACAGAGGAGACCACCCCCACCCTGAAAGCCAAGAGAGAGAAAACAGTAACTGCCTTTACTCAAGAGCAAAAGCTGGAAATCATTGAGTTCCTCATGAGAAATGAGATCCTCTACAGCAAAACGCCTTGCGGGTATCAAGGATGTCACACAGAAGGAGGATCTCTGGGCTGCATAGGTTGCCAAGATAAACACTACTGTGTCTTTTAAGCAGCATTTGTAGTTGTCTTAATGCACGACTTTAAACTACATTTGCCACTAATATAGGTCAATATCAGCCTACACACTTTGTTAAGATTAGAAAAATTATCTTTCTGATAGACAGCTTCAAATGTAATCATTTTTGTTTCATAATCCACCAAGTTATTTCCTTGCAAAATAATATAAAGTGACATTATATAGGTGTTGTTTCATCTGGGCCTCCACGTTCCCTAATCCCTTTTATGTCTCTACTTCGTTATCTGTGATCCTAGTCTCTTCCAAAAAGATTGATTTATTGATTGATTGACTGTTTGATTTCGTACGCCGTTTTCAACCCTTTTTTTCAGATACATCAGAACGTTTTCTGGGTAAGTTACCAGTACTTCCGGTCCATTTATCCCACACCAGCAATTAAGTCGTATTACTAACCCCACAACACTGAGCGCCAATGAGACCAGCCATTACTACCATTTTTAAAGTCTTGACCCAGCCGGCGATTGAACCCGCGACCCACCGCACGAGGCGGACGCATTACCACTACACCACCTAGGCGGTTTCCCATAAAAAAGATATGCTAAAACCCCGTTTTTTTAAGTATAATATTGGTACGTTGTGATTACCTATCCTCGATCTTTACGTCTCTTACCATGTCACCGTCTGTACTCAGGGTGCTAACAAATGTTCATTCAATAACAAATAATAGTCGTGTGTTTTACACATTAACACTATATACATATACACAACCGGTTTCGTTTATTCTACTCATCAGGACAACGCTAATTTTATAAGCCCTGGCGAGTAGAATAAACGAAACAGGTTGGCACGTTTAACCCTTTCCCTCATACGACAATTCTGCAGCAGACGACTTTGAACGTATTTTGTCAAAACATAGAAAATCTCCATAATTGAATGGATAACCTATGACTAAAAGTTGAAAACATTGTGGCAAAAGGAGAAATTGCACGTTTTGTGCAATTTCTTCTTTTGTCACTATGTTTTTAAAAGTCGTCTACTGCAGAGGCGTCAGAAAGCGTATATATGAGGTAAAGGGTTAAAACCAATGTAGTCTCTTTTTCATTTTTAAATATTAATATATATATATAAATATATATCACTCCCGCTTGAACTTATTATAGTGTACGATGTATTTGGATGGACCACAGCTTCTTGGATTCGTATAATTGCGCGTCAAGAGACACGTGCCTTTGTCAAACCGGACTCATTAGGCGTGATTAATCTTTTATCAAATGGAATCATATTTTCAACCATACATCCAATATCTTTCTTGAGCATGAAACATTAACAATTAATCAAAAGAGTTTCATTAAGCGAAAAAGTCATAATTTTTGTTCACGACATTCCCATCAATTAAGCATTTCCCTCATACAATAAATATTCAGCAAGCGACTAAATTACTGAATCAAAATTGAGGAAACTCGCTGTAAATGAAAGTATAATTATTGAATAGACTTTAAAACCTAGTGACAAAAGAAGCACTTGTTCACATTAAGTAAATTAATACCTTTGCCACAATGGGTTTTTTAAAGGCGTATTATTCAAATGCTGCAAATTGCATGTAGAAAAGGGTTAAACTTGGTTTTCTCATTAATCAAACTACCAATATTGTTTATCGTTCTTTGGTCAGGTGGCAACTGCTTGGACTGATTTAAGAAAACTCACAGCAGTTCCCAAAATACACACGCTTTATGACGCATCTGCAGCAGGCGGTTTCTGAAAACATTATGGCAAATTAAAAATATTGCCCACTATATTTTCATCTCTATTTATTAATAAAACTCTCATTTTATGTAGATTTTTTACGTTTTTGCCAATATGTTTTTAAAGTCTCCTGCTGCAAATTTGTTTGCGTGTGCAAAATGATTAACAGCTTGTTTTAGTCAGTCTGGTACCATTCAACAGTTTGCTTACATTGTACATTTTTAGCGTTACATAATGTTGACTGCTGGCTTTAATTGTATTTTATGATTGTTTCAGCATAATTTCAGATATATAACGGCGTATCTATTCTAGATTTATGCTAGTAGATATGGTACTTTATATCGAAGCAACAGCCCCCATGCTGATTGACAAGCATGAAAGACAATAGTGTAATATTAAACGTGTTTAACCCTTCCTCACATACAACACATCTGCAGCAGACGACTTTGAAAACATGGTGACAAAAACCTGAAAAATCTCTATAAAAGATAGCTTAATTGTTAAATAAAGTTGAAAACATTGTGGCCAAAGGAGAAATTGATCATCATGTGCAATTTCCCCTTTGGCTAGAATGTTTTTAAAAGTCGTCTGCTGCTTTTGCGTCAAAATGCGTCTGCAGGTGGGGAAGGTTTAATACGACCAGATGGGGGACCGAGCCCTATCTCCGACTCGAACCGCTACACGACTTAGTCAGTCTTCATTAGTGTTTATACATCGATTTTCAAACAATCTTTTATTCCAAATGGCAACTTAGTGGATATTCAATCAAAACCTCGCCAAATGTTGGACGATCCAGTAATGATTTAGCAGTTTACATATTTGTTTAAGAATTATCTGGTTAGAAAAACATAGACGAAAAATGACGACATTTCATTACCAATATATGAAGTATGCTTATTTGTATTATTCTTTGAAAATATGAGTATAACTTTTTAAAAATAATAAGTGTTTTTTGAGAATATAAAGGGTAAAAAGGTATCCCAATGCTCGTTTTAAGCGCAATCCTTCCCTCCCCTTAATGTATTCAATAGTTGACTGTTGGAGATATTTCTAAATTCGTTTTGTTTAATTGATATCGTTAAAGGAACGGTAGTCAACTATGATATAGGCCTACCTACCCTTTCTTCACGTAAACGACCGCCTCGGGGAAGTAGCCGTAGAGCGTCCTAGTCGGTCAAACCAAACACTTTAAAAATGGTAGTAATGGCACCCCCCTTGAAACTCAGGGTTCCTGGGTTAGCATTACGATTGACTGGCTGATCGCTGGTGTCAGTATAAACGGACCAGTCGTACTGGTAACTTACCAAGAAACCGCCGTGGTATAACTGAAAATGTGTTGAGAGCGGCATTAAACAACACATAATCAATCAAACTTCATGTAAACGATACATTGTAAAAGCTGTGTATAACCACATCAGACGGAAAAAGGGTCTTTTAATTAGGTTCATTTAAGGAATGGAGAGCTTTTTTTTCGTTTTCATGGGGGTATGAACAAAAAAACCTGATCACTCTATGAAATCGCGAAGCGGTTTCATAGAATGTGTGATCAGGTTTTTTTGTTCATACCCCCATGAAAACGAAAAAAAACGCTCCATTCCTTATATTTTAGCATTAATATGGCTATTTCAGTGAGTAAATAAAACATTTTATCACATAACTTGCACTCCAGGAGTGACATAAAGCAGTGACATAAATATCATATGTAACTAGTTACATAAATAGCCGACTCACAGCGCGTACGTGACGTCACTCCAGTGTGACGTCACTTTAAATGACAGCATATTGTTTACAATTGTTCTGAATTTCGGCATTTATTAAAAATATTGTTTAAAGAGAATAAATCTCGATAAATGAAATGTTATAAGTGCCTTGTTGCTAATTTTGTTTTTATGGTTATGAACAAAATATTTCAGCCAATCACAGACGAGCAAAAGTGATGAACACAAAAAAAAAAAAAATATTGTCTGATGATTGAAAAAGGATGCCATTTAGGCATTGCATGGGATTCAGGGTATTGTTGGTATTGTAATGCTGATATTGAATGTGAATACCATTTCATTCTTATATGTCCCCTTTACAATGATCTTCGTCATTAATATATTCCGAGAAAATTCTACACATTTCCTAATTTGAAGAAGTTCTTTATTTTAATAGTAAGAAAGGAACAGGTCATAGTCAGAAATCTATCTATATTTATCCATCATTTTATAAGAAAAAATAAATTTTGAACTGGACAACGTGGCATTATCATTATAAATGTCAACAAACCACTGTTAGGAATTATTATAATTGTATTACATTGTCTAAATACAGTCAAAACTGTGTTTAAAGACGACCCTGGAAAGTGAACAACCTTGTGGTCTTTAATTGCAGGGTCATTTATACACACAATGGGAATTCGGGATACTAAAATGCTAATCGCTATATAAAGGGAATCGCTATTCCAAGCTGGTCTTTAGCACTGGTTCAACTGTATAATAAATTATTTTAATTAGTAATTGCTGACAGTTAGGACTCCTCGGAAGAATCTTTGTAAAGTATGAGCCAGTTCCCGGTAGCTCATCCGTTAGCGACGTGCGGGTTGTCATTACAGGGGTTGCGTAATTTATCTTCCACCAATGGGCTTAAAGTCTACAAGCAAAACATACAGCCAGTTGCTTTGGAAGGCTGTTGTGATGAGTACTTGTGTTAGAAAGCCAGGAAACACATGGGTAGGTGACCTTTCCGTCGTGATATAAAACAAATGTGGAAAACGGCGTTAAACAATTTAAAATTGTATAGTGTGATTCGGTTAACAGGAAGAAAGTACAAGTTTGCTTTTATGAGAACAGAGAAAATCAAGATTTACACCGTTCAAAGAATGACTTATATACATTTGTAAGAAGATTCTGTCAACTTGTAGAGTTTCTGAATGTAACTTCCACATGGGTTAATAAGTTCCTACTGATATTTGGAAAAGTTCCTGGTACATATTGGTACATAAATAGAGAACAGTTTAATCCGTCAGCGCCGTGCAAATGTCGTTTTACTTTGTTCACGTCGCCACGGTGTATGGATCAATTTCGAAAGCTCCGTTCGTCTGTTCTCGTTATACGTGGCTACAATTTCAGTGTCATATCACAAAAAGGTGTGTGAGTACCCATCATATCATATTAACCCATTCCCACCTGCAGACGCCTCCTGACGCCTCTGCAGCAGACGACGTTTGAAAACATTGTGGCGAAAGGAGAAATTGCTCATGATGAGCAATTTCACCTTTTGTCACTATGTTTTCAACTTTATTTTATGATTAAAGTATTTTTGATGGAGATATTTCGAGTTTTTGCAAATATGTTTTCGAAGTCGTCTGCTGCAGATTTGTTGTATGTGGGAAAGGGGGTTAATCATTAAGTATAGTGTCGGACGTTATATTTATGACATGGAATCCTTAAAGGCTACTATATCAATGTCTTTTCTAGGTCTGTGTAGGATTTGTCCAAACTGGGTATATGCACAGTTAATTCTGAGTCTTCTTTTCACAACACTGGGACGATTTCCCCAATAAATAAGCTTTCCTATTATATCTGGAAGAAGAGAACTCTTTCTCTATTAATTTCCTTATATTTTATCACGTCTTTATTTCTCCCATTTTCTACGGAACATTAACCTTGTTAATGTCGTTCTATGAACTAACTTCCTTTGTCAATTAAATGGTGAAGACACTCTCGGGAAATATTTGGAAATATCACTGTTATCAGTTTATCAGCGTATCGGTTGTACAATCCCTCTAACCCGTTCCCCCACGCACACGTATTTATTGTGACGCATATATAGTAGGCGGTCTTTGGTAACATTATGACAAAAGGTGAAATTGATCGTAATGGGAAATATCGCCCTCTGACAGATTGCTTTCAACTCTATTCCATTGTATTTCCTAATGTTTGCATTGGTTGTACTGAATGTATTTCTGTATGCTTTCTGTATATGTAAAGGCAGGTGGCCATTTATCAATAACTCATTTGAATTTAATTGAACACTAAACATACTTTCATTTCTGTAGATGTAACTGTTTTAACTAACCCTTAAGACGGCTTAAAGTCGACTTGAAGATTTTTTCTAATTTTGGAGAAAACCTTTTATAAGAATTGCGAACAGTGTGCATGTTATGTTTAACCCTTTCCCCCATACATACGCTTTCTGACGCCTATACAGCAGACGACTTTTGAAAACATTGTTACAAAAGTAGAAACTGACACAATATTTCAACTCCAATCAATGAATATACTATCATTTATAGAGGTTTTCTATAGTTTTGCCTCGATGTTTTCAAAGTCGTCTGCTGCTATATTGTTGTACGTTGGAAGGCGTAAACAGAGCAAAGTCGAACCCGCTCGCGGTTAAATACAACTAGGCCTCTGTGAACAAAACAGATGCATCCGCAAGCAAGGTCAACATTTCTCAAATATAGATATATATTTCAAATAGTTTTAAAACGTAGAATGCAGACAGGTGTTTAAGCATAGCTTTTAACTATTTGGTAGATCAAGCCAGCCGCGGATATATATATATATATATATATATATATACTTAGCCTTTAAAAAAGAGAAAATGCTCATCTTTAGCAAATATTTCCACTTATTTTACAACAGTATTTTTGTCCTTCGGTACGAAAAGGAACTCATTGACTATTGTGAACAGTTTAGACGCTGTATCCGGTCAGCCTATGCATCCGCATAGTCTAGTCAATATCTAGACTTTTCAAATATTAAATACGTAAAGGTGGAACTGATCCTATACTTTTAACAACTGATAACTTATTCCCTTTCCAGTGGAATCATAAAGTATTTCTCAAAAAATAAAACATCCTTTCGTTGGTTTATTGTTCTATTAATTTCTTAGAATATCAACAATGTCGAATTTGTTTTAATTTGGTTGAAGAAGAGAATACACTGGTTATAGTTTAAGAAATAAGTAAAATTGACAGTTGTACTTTCTAAATTATGCATCTAGCGCCAGAAAATAAGGATGAAAATGATTTGATGAGACAGCCATATCTCCCAATAGCAATTCTTGTATTTTAATGTTAATTCAATCTAACTTACATTATACTCTATTTTATCATTGAGCTTCCATCGACATCATAATAAAGTTTTGTGAGAGAATTTATCGTAAATGCGTTTTTCCCCCTTCACAGTAAGATTCCCCTAAACACGTTAGAGGAGCAAACATGGTACCCATGTATAAATATGGGTGTCTACAATATAATGATGGAATAGTTTTACTAGTTCCATACCACTGCCATATATTTTGACTGGATAATTGCCCCTTCTTAATTTAGAAAATTTCAATCTCAGTAATGACAAACACTATGTTTGTAAAAGAGAACATAAAGCAACACAACTTAGTGTATAGAACGTTATTGAGAAGATCCTTAATGGGGTTGTGATTTTGGGACCCTGATGTCAAAGGTCACTGTTACTAAACATAGAAAAAAACCGTTAATATAAATTACTTTATTTACAGTTGACATAATCTAGCAAAATTGTGTGTGCAGTAAGCGTTTAAGAAGATATTTAATGGGATTGTGTTTTGGCGATTCTTGCGTCAATGCCAAGGTCAGTGTAACCTAAAATTGAAAAACGTTTTTTTGTTCCATGTCTTTCGTTTTAGTTGACAAAATGTAATCAAATTCTGTTTGTTGTAAGTATTTAAGAAGATATTTAATGGGATAGTATTTGAGGGCTCATGGGGTCAAGGTCACTGTTACCTAAAAAGAAAATTATATTCAATAGCTTTAGTTACAATTGACATAATGTAAACAAATTATTTAGTGTAAAATACATATTTATAAAGACGCTTTTATTGGGAATGAGGTTGGGGCTAATGAGGTCAAGGTCAAGGTGTTTTATTCTCAAATTAGAAACATGGGGAAAATGCATTATCCTAAGTTGCAGTTGAAAACTTACAATATTGAACCTGTCCTTATTTCTAGGTAATAACAGAAAAGTTCATCAAATATATAGTGATTGTCGTTGATCGGCTTATTTCATTTGGCTGTTCATACACACTTCTGACCATCAAGAATTTGACAGATTGTGATAGCCATCTTTCAGACTTGAAGGTTTTCCTTATCATGTATATTTCCATATGGTCAATCTTGTTTCGATACTTGTAAAACTACCAGTTATGTGCGGTTATTATAATACTTTAATGTTCATTTCAATAAGAATAAATACATCGTTAAAGGATCAATCAGACGAGCGTCCAGCACCCATAGGCGGTGCTCTTGTTGTCTTAATGATCTTTAGGAGAACAGTGACAACTCTTGTGAGACTGTGCATATGTACAGGTTGTCCTGAGTCTTCACTGTTCGCCGCACATGCACTAAAGAACCGAAATCACCAGACGAGTATCATTAAACCACAACACTACGTAAATGATAACCACATGCTGTTGCATAAGAAAGCTCTAATCTGTGCTCAGAATATGTGCTTGCTAATTCGTTCTCCAAATTGACCAATCAGAAGCCTTATTTGGAGCTTATATTTCATTTCTGAGCAATGAGAACGTTGTCAGAGTTTTATAGTTGAGGACCCTGTACTCAGAATTTGTGATCAAGTATACGAGTGGTCAGAAGCAAATTATTTCTCAAATTGACTAATCATCAGTCTTATTTGGAGTATGGAGTTAATTTCTGAGCAAGGAGAACATTTTAAGAGTGTTATAGTTACGGGGACAAATTTTCAAGTACTTACGGTTTTCATACGCAACATGATTTGATAGCATTCGCTTACTTTAGTTTCTGGACAATATATTATGTTTAAATAAATGTTATGATATGTTAAAGATGCTGAACTCCATATGAAGATCAAATTTTGAAATGCTGAAACTTCTGCAAATATTGGTTAAATTGACAACAAAGTATGTAATAAGTAATTCAAAACTATATTGGAAGTAAATGTTGAAATACTGTCAATTAAAAGTCATGAAAATGTACAAAACTTGGCTTACAGGGTATGTCTACCCAGTAAAAATAAAGCATTATCGATCAATATTTAGATGTTAATGGTACTGGAAAGTGAAATTATTACTCTTATTTTATCCTATAATTATGATTCTAATAGTTCAAGACAATTTTTGAACAGTTTTAAAACTTTGACTATAATATATCTTTCAGCACGTTTAAAATGTATGATACATTGGGTTATGTTAAGTGGGTATCGGATCTTAGAAAACAATCTATGTGAAATGGATTGTGTTATACCTGGGAAAATCAATCGGAAGTAAATGGGAATCATTTTAATGTTCAATATCTGCAAAGACTTTTAAAATGATAAGTATTTAATATGAAACAACAAATGTTGCAAGCAACCCAAACTATAACTTGTTAACAACTCTAAAAACACTGCCGAATTTGTACTTTATTTACATATAATAAAGGTTATTAAATTTCGTAGAGCTATTGCATGCTTTAGATATTATGGAACATTTAAACTTGCAATGGAACAGGCGCGTTACAATGGCACTATCTTACAAGGAAAACTGTGTCCAATATGCAAAACTATCATAGAAGACGTCTTTCATTTCCTATTAAATTTGCCCATCTTACTTCAATCTTAGAGGATAATACATACAAATAAATAATCCAACAATTCAAAAAGTTACATACCATGATAATCCAACAATTCAAAAAATTAAATGTGCTCTTAAAGAGATAGAACGAGATAGAGTTCAAAAGTAATTGTTATGTTTATATAGTATGCTATGGAGAAACGAAAGTTGTAAAAACATATTGTCTCTCTACGTCTGTTTTCATTGGTTACACTGAATGAATATCTTTGGATGATTTCTGTGTATGTAACGATCGGAAGCCATATATCAAATAAACCATTTGTATATGAGCCGTTCCACGAGAAAACAAACATTATTGACTCTGCGTAATGTATCGACCCAGATCAGCCTGCGCAATCCGCGCAGTCTAATTCGGGCCGACACATTCCGTCTCAGGGGATAGAGTTATGATTCCTGAATCAGAAAATCTACAGGAGGCGAAAAGTGTCTGTCCGTATTAGCGTGCGCGGCTTGCTTAGGCTGATCCTGGTCGTTACTTTACGCAGAGTCTACAATGTTGGTTTTCTCGGCGAACGGCTCATATGAAGAAACGTAGCATACAATTCTTCACAATATAAAAACATACACTAGACTCCCGATAACTCGAACATGGGGAATATCGAATATATCGTTTAACTCGAACATGGGGAATATCAAATATATCGTTTAACTCGAACCATTTCCTGGAACAGATCGCTCTTTTGATATCTGAATCAGTTCTGATTAGTCACGCACACTGCTGCTGTCCTGTTTTCTTGATATGATCTAACCATTGGCTTGTTTTTAAAGTGCTGATTAATCACGCACACTGCTGCTGTCCTGTTTTCTTGATATGATCTTACCATTGGTTTGTTTTTACAGTGCTGATAACTCACGCACACTGCTGCCGTCCTGTTTTCTTGATATGATCTTACCATTGGTTTGTTTTTACAGTTCTGATTACTCACGCACACTGCTGCTGTCATGTTTTCTTGATATGATCTTACCATTGGCTTGTTTTTACAGTAATGATTACTCACGCACACTGCTGCTGTCCTGTTTTCTTGACATGATCTTACCATTGGATTGTTTTTACAATGCTGATTACTCACGCACACTGCTGCTGTCCTGTTTTCTTGATATGATCTTACCATTGGCTTGTTTTTACAGTGCTGATAACTCACGCACACTGCTGCTGTCCTGTTTTCTTGATATGATCTTACCATTGGTTTGTTTTTACAGTGCTGATAACTCACGCACACTGCTGCTGTCATGTTTTCTTGATATGATCTTACCATTGGCTTGTTTTTACAGTAATGATTACTCACGCACACTGCTGCTGTCCTGTTTTCTTGACATGATCTTACCATTGGATTGTTTTTACAGTGCTGATAACTCACGCACACTGCTGCTGTCCTGTTTTCTTGATATGATCTTACCATTGGTTTGTTTTTACAGTGCTGATAACTCACGCACACTGCTGCTGTCCTGTTTTCTTGATATGATCTTACCATTGGTTTGTTTTTACAGTTCTGATTACTCACGCACACTGCTGCTGTCATGTTTTCTTGACATGATCTTACCATTGGCTTGATTTTACAGTAATGATTACTCACGCACACTGCTGCTGTCCTGTTTTCTTGACATGATCTTACCATTGGATTGTTTTTACAATGCTGATTACTCACGCACACTGCTGCTGTCCTGTTTTCTTGATATGATCTTACCATTGGCTTGTTTTTACAGTGCTGATAACTTACGCACACGAGGTATAAATGGATTACGATGACCAAATGATATAAATTAATGTTAGTATAAAGATCGCGAAAACTCGAACAGGTCGATAACTCGTAGTTCTTCATGGGTCCCTTTCGCGTTCAACTGTAAATTATTTTGAAACGCCTCGCACATTATCTATATATATATATCTCAATAATATTTTGCCTGAAGTATTGTGTTTAACAAATGAGCCGTGCCGCGAGAAAACCAACATTATGGCCTCTATCCCCCGGAGACGGAAGGTGTCGGCCCGGATCAGTCTGCGCGGATTGCAGAGTCCACACTGTTGGTTTTCTCGCGGGACGGCTCTAATGCAGATCAAGGAGATGTGTACCTCTGTAAATCACGACACCTCTGAAACGGACAGAAACATTAGATTTTGATTGATTGGGGTTTTACGGCGTTTTCCACGATTCTTCAGTCACATCACGGCGGCCAGTTCATCTACTCATGTGTGTCCTGGCTATATCACACCAGTACTACACAAGACAGTTTTTCCAAGCAACTGGCTGCTTTACGACACAGACTGATATTCCTTTGCTGAAAGACGACTGACGCTTGTCACAGGGATTTTGGTCAAACGTCGAAAAGAATATTGGCCGAGCTGGGGTTCACAACCCCTGGATCGACAGCTCGCGTCAATTTCGACAGATCTACCTGGGCTCTTTGGAAAAGAGTCGTGTGTCCCTTTCTCAAATTATTTTTCGACCTAGAAATTACCTTATTTCTTGATGTTCCTCTTGTTTCCGTTCAAATCATAATGTCCTTGAAAGTGGCGGGTTTTCCGTCATAAGAGAGCATTTATTTCTTATTTCATCTACCTAAAACATAAAGACGTAACCTATATTTAGTCTGAAGAAACAACGATATTTTTCTTTTCAACCCTTTATCTGCCAAAGACAATTAAAGGCTTTAACAAACAATGCAGATTCAGGTGAGACAGCTCATAACGAGCTGTCTCTCCTGAAATCTGCACTGTTTGCCAATTAGACATTAAAACTTACCAAATTTCCTTTTGGACGAAAAATTGAGTTTTTCAATTTTTAACATGGAAGAGTCAATTTTGTGAAATTCGGGCAGTGAAAGGATTAATCTAAGGGAGATGAAGGCACTGACTGTCCTCCGTTTTCTTTGAAATTAACTCATTATATTTATTCCATTTTCCTTTCACGGCGGATAATGATGGAAAAAGTCAGTCATTATTTTCTAATCATCTCTAGGATTATTTAAGAGAGAATCCTACTCTCCATTGAAACTATGTGCATTCATTTCCATTCGAATTTGGCTTACCATGGTCTTCATTTCATTAACGCTTTCCCACATACAACACATCTGCAGTAGATGACTTTTAATACATACAGACAAACATATGGAAAGTTTCGCCAAATAGAGTTGAAAACATTGTGACAAACTAAATCTGTCTGCTACACTGGCGTCAATATTCGGGAAAGGGTGAAATTACATACCTATTCTGGACGTTTTCATATAAAAAAGAAATGACGCACGGAAGACCTGAAAATGAATCATTTTTTGTTTGCGTTTGAAGAATGGAGAGTGTAATGGGCTTTTACGCCTGTTTTAAAAAGCTGTTTCCGTTATGTCAGTCAACTTATTTATGGTCCAGTATGACAAGCCATTACAAGGCTAAGTAATGCATCTAGACAAAATGCACTCCATCATAACCGCCGCAAACAGGGATCGAACATTGGACCCTCGGCCTCAAATCCCCGACGTTAACCACTCGGCCCGACGGGTTTCTGGTCGGTTTTGTTCATGCGAACAGTGAAGGCTAACGTGAGTCTATGTATACGAACAGTCTGACTAGAGCATCACTTTTTTCTTTTTCACTTTCCCGCATACAAAAATGTGCAGATGACTATAAATGTATTTATTATATACCTGTACATTTTCCGTGGCAAATACATGCAGATGTTCATGCGCAGTTCAGACACGACAGATTAAAATTTCGTATCTACAAGATTGTGAGGTCAGACAGTGCGCGGACTATTTTCAGCGAGGTTCCCGTTTTGAATCTGCGCTACTAGTTAAATATGCAGACAACCAGTACTATTTAGGAAAATCGTTTCTATTTTATGTATCGAAAACCTAGCGTCAAATTTAATAAAAACCCGCAAATAAAGATTGTGTTGTCCTTTTCTCCCACAAAACAATGACAATTTAATTTGATGATGTTATTGGGCGGGACCTACGTATTAGAATACTTTCCAGGGGCGTTGCCTAAGTATTGTAGTAAATTTTCATCCGCCATTTAGTTTTCATTTCAAGATTAAAAAATTGTTATCCCAATAAAAAATGAATTGAATCTGTATATTTCTGTCTTTTTTCGCTCTTCATACATTGTAGGTATATAATAAAAAAAAAATACGTATATATAATCTCAGTTAATACAAACAATGATTTATGATATGCTGTAACGCCGTTTTCAACATTTGTTTAAGTCATATCAACTCGGCCAGTTCACCTACCCATGTGCTTCCTGGCTTTTTCATACAAGTTATCTACACAACAGTATTTGCCATGCAACTGGCTTCTTTCCCACATATACATTTAGCCGATTGGTGGAAAACTAATGACGCTTGACGCATTGACATTTGTCAAACGTCGAAAAGAATGTGGCCGCTCTGAGGATTGACAGCCCGAGTCGATACCGGGGCTTAGTCTGCATAAATACATCTTAAGCAATTGAATAGTTCTAGGCTATCGGTATTCGAGTTTATATAAACAATTTAATTGAGCCCCGTAGTGGACCTATTTTATCAGCCTACCACATTCCCGTAAACTTAATGGCGTTTCAGCTAGGCTTTCAATTGTTTTCATATCCAGTTAAATACCGATGGCTCGTCGATAAGACTATGCATTCATGTTTGCATATGAGTTTACAAAGTACGGTAATAGGCATTGGAAATGTATTACATAACTGAATGCCGGTATGATTGCAGATCTCTGCAAAAAAACCACTCGCACTTTGTCGTTTTAATATTTGACTTCTTTTCGACAGTCGGCGCAGAACCTCGTGTATATAAAAAATAACCCGGTGCACAAGCGTTAGCTATTGTCGTGGAGAGTGCTTTTGTCAAGACTGTAACACCAACGGTAGAGAATGAACTGCGTGTTGATCTTCCTATGGCCGTGCAAAGGGCACAGTTGTTTTTTCGCAAGAAGGGTTGTCCATTTCTTCATACTTTTCGCAAGAATATTTTATTTCTCCTTAACCGACTTTGAACTAAAATACACCCTAGGTTGAGAAAATGAGAAATTTACAAAGTGCAAAGGTGTCTCTTTCAAAGAGTCCTGGAACTCGGTGTGTGCGCTCTTTTCAACTACAGTCTAACTCCCGTTCCTCTTGCACTGTCCCAATTGGTTGAACTGTAGAAGTCTCAATGGATTATTAAAATTAAATAACACTAATAGTTATACTAGTATTTAAGTCAAGACTTGGAATTAACCGTTTGAAAACGGGAACCAATCTTGTGAAGCCTGCAGCATCTCACCAGGTTTTATAGTGTTGGCTGCTCAACGCAAGACTTTATTATGGGAGACAGTGGTGCAGTGGTAGAGCATTGACCCCTTGTACCTACGGTCCCTGGTTCTAATCCCGTGATACGCGGGTTCTGTCTGAGGGATTTTTTCCATATAAATGGCGCGAGTACTGGTTACGTCTCCAGGAAGCAGACATCGAACGAGATTAATATAAACTGAAAGCCTGTTTCTCAAACGATGTAAGTTTAAAATAAGACTTTCTCTTCCAAATGTAAAACATGGACAAGTTCGTTTTAATAATCCAGCATTGATTGAGTTAATAGCAAGAACAATAATGTTGTATCTGTATAACAAACGCTCTCCAGAGTATTCCAGTAGGCGTGCGTGACTCGACAGCGAACAAGGCAGATTTCTGTTCAGGTCTACGCTGGTAACATTGTCGTTGGTGTCAGGATGAATGGACCAATATTACTGGTAACTTACAACTGAAACGCTGTGATATGACTGACAGAGTGCTGAAAGCGGCATAAACACAATACAAACAAACAAACATAGTCGATACTCATGTTACGTGACCCAGTTAATAATACGGTTAAACAAATCGACGACGACGACAGTAAGGATGTTTTGTTGCCGTCACGATATTCATACGTTTTGATCGGATGAAAAGTAAATATCGAGACAAAAAAATCTTACAGAGAAAATAATAAAATAAGATAATGCGTACTCGATAGAGGAATGAATATGTGATAATTTGCATGTAATTACACTCGTTGTCTATTTTTAAAATGAGTTCAAATACAACTGATACGGTTTTATTGACTAACCGTATGTTACAAATCGAAATTTCTATAATGGTGACGTCATTGTATTATCATAACGCAAATGATGAATAAATACCACAAAGGAAAACGACAGGAATAATAGGAAAAGATAGGTTGACTCGTCATAAATGTAGTTCCGTTAATTATTAAATTATTTCAATGGAGGTTACGTACTTTATGAAGGGCAAGTCGATTACTTTTTGTATTTTATGGGTATAATTCTTGGCCATATTTTAAAGTTGAATATATGCTTAACCAGATGATGATATTTAGTTTATTTGCATAGGATCGGCAGGACTCGTTAATAGATTATAATCAAAACAATGATAATGCTGCAATCAAGGGGCTAACTACAGATCAAGGAGAATGATTTACCGATCAAAAAGGTTAATCAATGTTTACCCGAAATACAGTACAGCTCAAGGGGTTTTTCCCAAAAACCCTCACCCCGGGGTTGAGGGGGATATCGATAAAATGATAAACCGCCGGCGTTAAGTCGCTCCCCCGGCTTAACCCTGCGTTTTCCAGGTATTTTAGATATGTGCCCGCTGGAGAGGGATTGCAGAGTTCCCTCCGCAAAAATGTTAAATGGGAGTGGCCTATATTTCTTCCGCGGAGCCCCCGCGGAGCCGCCGCGAATCCCCCGCAGAAAAATGCGAATGGGTGTTTTAATTTTATCCGATTATATATTATGTTAACTATTCTATATTGTTTACTCTGCTTCCCAAATAGTTAATTTTGCAGGCATATGCATCACGAGCGATTGTTTACTTTTCAAAATAATTGCTCGCCAGATTGATTATTCTGCATGGCGAGTGTTAATAAAAAAAAAAATATATTGCAATTTAATTTCAATAATAATTACGTTCTTTCTCAAGCTCGTCGAGATTAAATGTTTTAGATGGCGTTCCCTCTTTTCATAGGCTTTTAACTTGTGTTACTATATTTCATATTGTAACCCATTTCCATTAATCCGAATTAGAAGTCTGTAAACGCATCTACAGGAGTCGATTTATGATGTAATTACGGACGGAAGAGAGAACACTGAAAAGGGAGGGACTTCTACGTCTCTTAAAATATGACCCCCTACTCAAATCTACATGTATACTGCTAATTTTCAGGTCATTAAATGTTTCCCCGGATATTAGCAAACCAATGGCTAAATCAAATAATGACAATTGAGTCAGATCAGATAAATCACTGTTACTAAATGTACCATGTACACTGTAGACCTGGATTTGTATGCGCATATATGTGCAAACTTGACTCATCATGTATATATACGAGTATGTTTTATATGCTGAAACAAAGACCAAAACAAAGAAACACTGGAACAGTCGCTAAAATACTTTACTTGAATACTTTGAACATCGAGTTGTCTGAGCTCTATTGCGATGAAATCTGCATGTGCATATTGCAAACATTTATAATCAAATTCATTGTTCTACAGCATAATTGAGAAATAAAGCCTTACCTTTGAGAATAATAATCCTATTTTTACATTCACATACTATTAAGATCAACACGATAATAATAAATCCATTAACAGATTTATATTCATTGACCAAATCAAACAAAAATCACTTTTTTACACGACACTACATTGAAGACAAATGAATCGCAAAACAAATTTCGTTTCAATATAAACATTATTGTTTGCGAGTAAAGGGTGTAGCACTTTATAAAGCACGTGACAGATGAAAAACGTGTGATATATTTTGTGTTGGTTGTCAGGCTGATTGAAAGACGGTGACTTGCATATAGATCACAGGGTATTGATTTTATTGACCCGACTAACCAGCTGGTAATCTGACAGTTTGTTTCGTCGTTTAAATAACTTTTTTTTTTTGCAAGAAAATTTCATACATATATACATACATTTTATAAGATTCGGCTTAAAACTTGCATTTTGCTATTTTCAATAGAAATATGTAAAAGAAATTTATCTATATCCCCTAAAAAACACAAAAGATATTAGAACAATGTAAAACGACAACATAAAGTATACATGATCAAAGTTCTATATAATTTGTTTTTAGCGTAGGCGGTGAAGTGTAGATCGAAACCACTATGCGTAATCACGCAGGCAAATCTAGAAATTCCTTCGAACTACATGTAGGTAGCACCTATACTCATATTAAATGTTAACCCGAAATAGGTACCACCTATACTCATATTAAAGTTTCGGTAAGAAACTTCTTACGGTCAGGGTCAAAGGTTATACATACTATCATGCTATATTTTTGCTTGTAAAAAAATAATTTTATGGGTGATTTGGCTTTACTCGGTCTTATTTTAGACTTTATATCATACTTTTACATGATTGAACATGTACCGAAGATTCGAAACAGAAAATAATTCGATAACAATGACATCAGTGTCACTTAGCGTACTCAAATTGTTCAAGCTTTTCATTAAACATGATAAAAATGGCAGATGACTTTGCCCGTATGGTCCGATTTGATTATAATTTTCGGGTTGTTTGGACACAATATAATGAAAAGCTCTGTCAAACTTTTGTTTAGAAAACTTCTCAATGGATTTAGTGTGTAAATCTGTCCATTACTATGGAAAGTCACCGACCGTCAGGTAAGCTGGTGCTAACATGAATCATTCAAACCAGCTGATCATGACCCATGGGGGGCCACCCAGTTTTTCTCGTCCGATGTATAAGGCAAATGTTTGCACATAGTATATTTGTTGCTATGCCTAATGTGCGTCATGTTGTTTTGTTTAACCTTTAAGGGCATAATTGCTACCTCTACTACTGGTTTTGTCTTTCCAAAGTGTTATAGTCCCACTGGTGAAAAATATTCATTTTCAATCAGAATTTACAAAACTCTGTCACTACCTTCAATTACGACAAGATTTTATGGATTCATATGGGTTAAAAAAAACCTGTGCAATTCCAATGAAAACAAGGTATGTACATGTTGGTTTTCTTATAAGATGTAAACGATTTTTCAGATTGAAATTGCAGGGGTTCGGGGCAGCTCCTGTTCAGAATTTAGATGCGTCTGGCAATATGAAATAAACCATGCATTATTCATATAAGATTTTTCAGATCGAAATTGTAGGGGTTCGGGGGGCATCTACTAATTATAATTTAGATGCGTCTGGCTATATAATATAAACTATTCTAACATTAATTCAAAAGGGCTGATGGTGACCCATGTGCGGCAAATTATCTTCATTCAGTACAGGTTTCTCGTAAGGTGATAACTCTATGGCAAAGATGTTGAGACATGTGTTTCAGTTCACATTTTTAAGTGATAGCCCTAAATGTTATGTCAATTAGATAAGGGCAGTGTTTACCTCTTTGACCCATGTTGTTGATTCACAATGTGAATCAAATTGATGATAAAATGGTTAAAAAAAATATTTTTGAATTACCTTTGTATAATTGTCAGTTGTCAGTTTAATCAGATAGGCATGGAATTATAAAAATAAAAATGTATGCTTGCATGGATTCCTCTTTTACTTCCTTCAATTATAATATATATGGGTGAATTGTACTTTGCAAGTCCCCTGAAGACCAGTTTGCAAGGCTGGAATATGTGTGTTAGTTACTCAGAAGATGTAAATATTTTTATTTTATTATGTCTGGACCTAGTTACAGTTTGACATTTTTGCAGGGGTTCGGGGCACCCAGTCAGAATTGAGATGTGTATGGCAATATGAAAAAGATCATTCTAACATTTATTCAAAATGGCTGATCATGGTCCATTTGAGGCAGTTTATCTCTATTCAGATGTTAAATCACTAGCAAAGATGTTAAGGTAAGTTTTGCAGATGAAATGTTTTAGTGATAGGCCGAATGTGAGTAAAGTAATTTAGTTTACTGTAGGGTACATGAACCTCTATGACCTGTTGGATGTTCACAGTATCATCACATAATGAAATTGAAGACAACTTGGTTTAAACTATTGTAAAGTATTGAATTTGTTTTGATACATTTGAAGTTATATTAGATAGGCATTGAATTTTAACCAAAAAAAAATAATATGTAGTTCAAAACTGTTTTGGCAGTCAATGTGGTAAAACGTCATGAAAATGTTCAAAATTTGGCTTACTTGGTATGATCACCCAATAAAAATGAAGCATTCACGATCAATATTTAGATTGTTATGTTACTGGAATGTGAAATAATAACATATCATGCTCAGGTGGCATGAGAAAAGGAGGAAGCTGCTGGTTTAATCTGAAAATATAACACTGTTGCATTAATTGTCCTTATGTGGCCATCTATATAATTATTCAAGTCATATTTATTGATTAAAAAACAATGGTACCAGGCAGTATCAGAACTGATGGCTTTATGTGGCTTTATGTGGCCGTTTTCAGATTGGTTTAAGATCAATGCTGCAGGCATCAGAAAGGGAGTAAAATAGCAATTTATCTCTTTAATAGATTGTCTTATGTCAAGATAGTTTGGCAAAGAAGTTCTTTAGTTCACCCTCTACATAAACTGTTAAAGAGATATTGATTAGTTCAAATCAATGCTGTAAGGTGGCATTAGAAAAGTGGTAAAATGACGAAACTTAACATATTTTCCTCTGCAACTGCTTGTCTGATTTCAAGATCAATTGGCAGCAATGTTTCTTTTCAAAATGTTGATGCATTTATCTAGACATATAAATATTTTATATTTTGATGCATTTATTATAGCTATGGGGATACCCCTATAACTTCATGGTCATTATCCGATCTATAGTCTTTCAAGCTCCTAGGGAAATTTTCAAATTCACTGGAACATATTCATTATCAATTGACCTATAGCCGCACATAGTAAATGGGTTATTGCACAACAGTTTATCAATCTTTTGAACAGGGGATTACATTTGTTGAGAGTGAATGCACTTCCCGAAACTTTCAAATTGTTTGCCTTAATTCATATAATACCTGACTTTGTATTGTTCTACGAGACTCGTGGACAAATCAATATCTCGCGAAACCTTATATTATTAAGGTATAACTAGACATAAAAAAAAAAAAATGATACAAAGCTTATATTCTCAATTACGAAAAAAAGAAGAAAGAGTTAACATACAATTTATGAATGGCGTTCAAATCACGACACACCACTGCATTTTGAATGACGTGATATTCAGATTTCAATGACGTCACATCATATTTCAATATCCTATTTGGTATCGTCTTTGATTAAGTCAAATACGGAAGGTTAATTCACAGTTGAGTATTTACGCGAGACAGCCTGCATGTATTTGCGCGGGAAAATGTGCATATATTTTATAAAAACAAGCAACTCCTCGTGAAATAGTGAAATAAAAAGATTGTTTTAACTTTTGAGAATGCAGGAAAATAACAACTTAACTTTTCAATCATATTTTCTGATTCTCGGATACCGAACAATGTAAAATGAGTTTTAAAAAGTCGGATTGGGAGATGAAAACGATGATAAATCAAACTCAAAGAACTCCCAAACGGGTTCATATCTCCTATGATTCATTGCAAATTTTGATTGATGACTTGACGTTAACTTGGTTACGTTCTACGAAAACATTCACTCGTGAGACTTTTAACGGAAAACTGAGATTTAAATCATGGACGAGAGACGCTTTTATAGATTGATCCTCGGAAAAACCATCGGAAATTTCCGCCTAAACTCGTAAACCCAGTTTAGATCTCGGATGTCGTTCACGAAGGAACTAAAATATGAAGAATGTATCCGTTATTATGTGCGTAATGGGGTAAACATCCGAATCAGCTCGCAAGAACAACATTCATTCGGAGTGGACTTGGGACCGATTAATTGGTTGATTTATTAATTGTTTGGTGTTTAACGCTGTTATCAACACTTTTTCAATTATATCACGGCGTTTCCTGGGTAAGTATATCCTGCCACCAGCGAGTCAGTCGTAATACGCCAAGGAGGGCAGCCATTACTACCATTTTCAAAGTATTCAGTATGACCCGACCGGGGATCGAACCCGCGACCTCCCGCACACGAGGCGGACTCTTGAAAACATTATGGTATAAATGTGAAAGTACCAATCATGAGCAATTTATCCTTTTGCAATTTATTTATTTTTTAACAATTGTTTTTCCATATGTAAAGAGTTTCCTTAATATTTACTAAATGTTTTCAAAGTCGTCCGCTGCAAATCAGTTGTATGAGGGAATCTCATTCGTCCCATCAAGCAATTGTTATAGTCTTTATCCTGTTTAATTCATCAGATGCTTAAACAGTAATTGTTAACACGTGCAGGCCAAAGCATATGTATGGTCCCCGGCCTGGTCATAACAAATCTTTTAAAAGAAAATGTGTGTGAGTGGGGGTGGGTCCTTAGTTTAAACTTATATATTTAACATCGATTGCGAAACAAGCTCTAAGCTTATATAAATCACGCTCGATGTCCGCTCTTCTTGAAGGCACATTACCAATTCAAGCGCAGTTTGCATTGAAAGATCACACAGGCAGAACCCGCTTATCACGGGATTATAACCCGGGACATCAGTGGCGGGAAGCATTTCTATTAATTGTTAATAGCTTTGGTATGACCTGGCCAGGAATCGAGCCCGCTACCTCTCGCACCCGAGGCCGACGCTCTCCCACTATATTTTACTTATACAAGCTACCTGGTAAATGCATTATGTTATTGTGTTGATGATATGTAACCCTTTAGTTCAAACTGATTTACTTTACATCGATTGCGAAACACTTTCAGCTTATTTTAATCACGCTCGATGTCTTAACCAGTACTCGCGCCGTTTGGGTGGAAAAATCCCAAAGTGAAAACCCGCTGATCACGGGACTCGCACCCGGGACCTTTGGTACGAGAGGCCGCTGCTTTACCTCTGCACCACTGTCTTCCACTTTGTTTAACCCTTTCCTACATACAACCATTATGCAGCAGACGACTTTGAAGCAGTCAGTGAACATTTGGAAACTCTCTATACATGAAAGAACAATTTTCGAATAAAGATAAAAACATTGTGGCAAAAGGAGCAATTGCTCAATTTGATTTATCAAATTTATCAAAATATTTTCAAAGGTTGTCTGCTGCAAATGCGTCGGAAGGCGTGTATTTAACATTAATTTTCAGATATATCATTGCGCATTGCGACAGTTCATTTTCTCATGATCCCTGGGTAAGTTAACTCGTATACTAGGCTAGGAAATGAGCCTTGCACAAGGGCACTCCACCATAACGGCCCGGGCAACTCGGTTCTTAACCCTTTCCCTCATATAGACGCTTTCTGACGCCTCTGCAGAAGAAGGCTTTTTGAAACATAGTGACAACATAAGAAATTGCTCAAAAAGAGCAATTTCTCCTTTTGCCACAATGTTTTCCACTTTAAGTCATAGGTTATCCATTCAATTATAGAGATTTTCCTTATTTTAACAAAATATGTTCAAAGTCGTCTGCTGCAGAATGAGGGACATTAGTGATAATTATATTATCTCCCTTGTCAGATAAAGACCAAGGAGGACCAAATAGTTGGTAGGTCCTTTAAGTTGAAATCCTTTGTCTTTATCGCTATTTCGCAATGAGATATTGCAATTACTCTGTACACATTAATCATAAATGTGTTAATTAAAGTGATGATTCAAAAGAGAAAATTTACATGGCAGTGTTTAAAGAAAACAAATGTGGAATTACTTATCAATCTATCAACAGTTGGCCAAGAAAATGCAATTATAAGTGCACCATCCAGTGCAAAGAAACCAATGATAAAAACAGAGGAAACCAAATTATAGGACCTAGCTAGATGTAGAGAGTATTACAGGGAGATAACTGACCGATGTCTCCAATTGTCGTATGAGGGAAAGGGCTAACCTCGACGCTAACCACTCGGTCATGGCGGATCCTTGGTAACGATTGAACGCTTTGTCCTATAAGATCGATGGCTTGGCGTGAAACAGTTGTAACTAAAATTGGTATTTTTTTACCAAAGTTAATCACCTCACCATTAATAAGTCTTTATAAGCGTTAAATCATTTTTCTTGGTAAACAATGGAAATTTAGGTGCCATTGCTCGTTCTGAGCAATGGCACCTAAATTTGCATTGTTTACAAAGGGGTCAAAATTGCCCCTAAACAAGGGTTTTCAAAATAGGTTTTTAGTTAAAACCATTTCACGCCAAGCCCTCGAGATACACTCGCCACGTCTAACGATTGAGGGTCGTAAGTTCGTAACCATTTCCAACAAAAATGTACTTTCTAACGCCTCTGCAACAGACAACTTTTAAAAATATTGTGACAAAAATGTTCTCAACTCTATTCAATAATTATGCTTTCATTTAAAGATAATTTCAAGATTGTTGCCAATATGCTTTCAAAGTCGTCTGCTGCAGATGTGTTGTATGATGAAAAGGGTCAATGCATCTCTGAGTGGCATGATGACAGCGCCATGAATGTAGTTATTCTGTCAATAGATGCATAAATACATTTCTAGAATATATCAGTTTTTTCATGAACTCTTACATTGTTAAATAATTGCAAATTCTTCTGAAAAAAATCCATTTCTCCGTTTGTACTTTTTATAATTTCTTTATTTGCTATAGACATATTGTTTGTTGTTTTATGCAATTAAATATATTCAATTGAATTGAATTTAAGTCTATATATGGAAGGCTTTGCATGACGTGTTGGAACAAATTCTCATGAGTATTCAAGTACAGATACCTCTAATTGACAGATGCGTCTCATTTGCTATTGCAAGAAAGGAAACCTTAAAATGAAGTCTTCTTATGTGTAAGGCATGTTTCATTCAAGTAATTATTCAAAAAGCGGACGACTTATTGTTTTAATGAAATTTGTCGAAAAGAAACACTCCTTTAAAAACTATTAATCACACATCGCATTCAATATCTGCGTGTCCCTTTAATCAATTGGCCGCGCCCACGATTTTGATGTTCTTTTTTTGAATATGTGAACGTTGGAGACACGAACGAGCCAGTGCATACGCACGGTCTCATCCGAGTCCTCACTGTCTCGCATGCGTGTGGTATAGACGCGGATGATACTGTTAGAAGTGTAGACGCATGTGTGTCATTAATTAACCTTTTCCAACATACAAAGTTTTCTACCGCCTCTGCAGCAAACGACCATTGAAAAGATAAGGAGCATTTCTTTTCCTTTCGTCACAATATTTTCAAAAAAATATATATACAGTCAAACTTGTATCAGCGGTTATCTCTATATATCAGCCAACTTGTGTTCAGCAGCCACATTTTCACTCACCCCTGGGTGGATGCTTAAGACAAGTTTGATTATAATAGTAATACTTTCATTGAAAACAATTGTCCATATTTTTGCCTAGATGATATAAATATCGTCTGCTCCATAATTTGTGTATGTGGGAAAGGGTTAATATCCGGCGTATTTGTGATCCCGTTACAGAGACGCAATGAGACCAAAAACAGACTGACGCGGCACACGTGTTGTATGTGGGATAGGGTTAATATCCGGCGTATTTGTGATCCCGTTACAGAGACGCAATGAGACCTAAAACAGACTGACGCGGCACACGTGTTGTATGTGGGATAGGGTTAATATCCGGCGTATTTGTGATCCCGTTACAGAGATGCAATGAGACCAAAAACAGACTGACGCGGCACACGTGATGAATGGGTGGCGTGGAAATATGCAACATATCATAACACAATTTCCGGCAGCATTCCTCTAATTGTTTCCTTACCCATTTCCTCTAGTATTACCAAAATCTAAAGCAGTAAACGACTTTTAAAACACCATGGCTAGAATATAGGAAAATCTCTGTAAACGAAATTAAAATTATTGAATATATAATTGAAAACATTGTGGCAAAAGCTGAAATTACTTATCATAAGCAATTTCTACTTTTGCCACAATGTTTTCGACAGTCGTGTGCTGTAAGGACTTCAGAAAACGTCTGTATGTTGGAAAGGGTTAACGTATCCAGGCCAGTAATGATTCTAGCGTGATCTCCTGCTCAAATGACATATCTTTTGCGGATTGATTGATACTTTCGCCTGTTGAGATTATTTGCTGTGACTAGAGTATAACTTACATTTCTTACATAGAATAACAGGCGATTCATTGTTGTGTGTTTCATATCGCCATCGTGTGTGATGTCGCATCACCCTTATCTCGCTGAACTGCTGAACTGCTACATCCGATAGTATTGATTGTTTGATAAATTATTTGATGTTTTACGCCGCTTTCAACAATTATTTCGTTATATCCCGGCATTTCCTGGGTAAGTTACCAGTACTACAGGTATATCCATCTTGACCCTAGCCAGTCAGTCATGATGATTACGCCGCATCCCCGAGCGCCAAGAAGTGCAGCCATTACTACCAGTGTTAAGGTATTTGGTATGACCAGGCCGGGGATCGAACCCGCGACCTCACGCACCCGAGCCGGACGCTCTACCTCTACACCACCGCGACGGTTATTTTAGAAGGGGTTTTTAACACTATTCCATAAACAAACGCTCGCTGACGCCTCTGCTTTTGAATACATTGGGACAAAAGAAGAAATTGCCGTTATGTTTTTCCAGTCGTTTAATTAATAATATTTTCATTTAGAGAGAGGTTTTTATATTTTTGCCAAAAAAAATTAAAAGTCTTCAGCTTCAGATTTGTTGTATGTTGGAAAGGGTTTACATTTATAGACTAGTCCATATGATATATTGATGTATGAGAAGCCAGCAATGTAGACCAGGATTAGACTGTACGAATGAGAATATTTAACTTGGCCCACGTTGTTCGCAATTGTAGTTTGATATTGTGTGTAGCATGATGCTTTACTATAAGGAAAAGCCGTGTACAACGGAACAAGGGTTAATAAATTCTTTCAAAATTATGGTTGATACATTTTATTTGTCTTATACAAATACATGTATCTCATCGTTTAAATACATTTACATATAAGTTTATACGTGAACATCAAATAGTAATCAGAAATAACTATGCTATAGCAGTTTAGGAGAGTGTGAATATGACAATTGTTGAAAGATGTATCATATACTATAATCCTTCTGTCAATCTCTAACATATATTACTTCAAAGGCCATCTAATTCAGATGATCAGAAGCTTATAATAATTTATGTGAGTATTGCTCTGAGTAATGGGTATTTATATTATAGATTACTATTTGCCACAGGTCAAATTACGCAAAATACATCCGCCAAATAGTCCCTAAAAAAAGCTTTGTTTACGTAGAAAAGAGTAGAAATGACGGTTGAAACTGGGTGATATACATGGAAACAAAGAAGGAATTTAACCCTTTCCAGTATATAGACGCTTTGTGACGCCTTTGCAGCAGACGAATTTGAAAAAATAAATTGTTGCAAAACGTGAAATTGCCACAATGTTTTCAACTTAATTTGATAACTTAACTTTCTTTTATGAGAATATCTATACATTTGCCTAGATGATTTCAATGTCGTCTGCTGCAGAAATGATGTATGTGGGAAAGAGATAATTGGTGTAATGTGACCTCGATGAACGAGTAGCGAACGATGTAGTCAACAGCATTTTCGCAAATGTAGTTCAGAATTGTTGGATTTAGACACACATGTAGCCTACACTATTTGTACATGTCGTTGATTTAAGACATACATGTTACCCACATTGTTTACAAATATAGTTTAAAATGGTCGATGTAAGACATACATGTTACCCACATTGTTTACAAATATAGTTTAAAATGGTCGATGTAAGACATACATGTTACCCACATTGTTTACAAATATAGTCTAAAATGGTCGATGTAAGACATACATGTTACCCACAATGTTTACAAATATAGTCTAAAATGGTCGATGTAAGACATACATGTTACCCACATTGTTTACAAATATAGTCTAAAATGGTCGATGTAAGACATACATGTTACCCACATTGTTTACAAATATAGTCTAAAATGGTCGATGTAAGACATACATGTTACCCACATTGTTTACAAATATAGTCTAAAATGGTTGATGTAAGACACACATGTTACCCACATTGTTTACAAATATAGTTTAAAGTCGTTGATGTAAGACATACATGTTACCCACATTGTTTACAAATATAGTTTAAAATGGTCGATGTAAGACATACATGTTACCCACATTGTTTACAAATATAGTTTAAAATGGTCGATGTAAGACATACATGTTACCCACATTGTTTACAAATATAGTTTAAAATGGTCGATGTAAGACATACATGTTACCCACATTGTTTACAAATATAGTCTAAAATGGTCGATGTAAGACATACATGTTACCCACATTGTTTACAAATATAGTTTAAAATGGTCGATGTAAGACATACATGTTACCCACATTGTTTACAAATATAGTTTAAAATGGTCGATGTAAGACATACATGTTACCCACAGTGTTTACAAATATTGTTTAAAATGGTTGATGTAAGACATACATGTTACCCACATTGTTTACAAATATAGTTTAAAATGGTTGATGTAAGACATACATGTTACCCACACTGTTTACAAATATTGTCTAAAATGGTCGATGTAAGACATACATGTTACCCACATTGTTTACAAATATTGTCTAAAATGGTCGATGTAAGACATACATGTTACCCACATTGTTTACAAATATAGTTTAAAATGGTCGATGTAAGACACACATGTTACCCACATTGTTTACAAATATAGTTTAAAATGGTTGATGTAAGACACACATGTTACCCACATTGTTTACAAATATAGTTTAAAATGGTTGATGTAAGACATACATGTTACCCACATTGTTTACAAATATTGTTTAAAATGGTTGATGTAAGACATACATGTTACCCACATTGTTTACAAATATAGTTTAAAATGGTTGATGTAAGACACACATGTTACCCACATTGTTTACAAATATAGTTTAAAATGGTCGATGTAAGACATACATGTTACCCACATTGTTTACAAATATAGTTTAAAATGGTTGATGTAAGACACACATGTTACCCACATTGTTTACAAATATAGTTTAAAATGGTTGATGTAAGACATACATGTTACCCACATTGTTTACAAATATAGTTTAAAATGGTCGATGTAAGACACACATGTTACCCACATTGTTTACAAATATAGTTTAAAATGGTTGATGTAAGACACACATGTTACCCACATTGTTTACAAATATAGTTTAAAATGGTTGATGTAAGACATACATGTTACCCACATTGTTTACAAATATAGTTTAAAATGGTTGATGTAAGACATACATGTTACCCACATTGTTTACAAATATTGTTTAAAATGGTCGATGTAAGACATACATGTTACCCACATTGTTTACAAATATTGTTTAAAATGGTTGATGTAAGACATACATGTTACCCACATTGTTTACAAATATAGTTTAAAATGGTCGATGTAAGACATACATGTTACCCACATTGTTTACAAATATAGTTTAAAATGGTTGATGTAAGACCCACATGTTACCCACATTGTTTACAAATATAGTTTAAAATGGTTGATGTAAGACATACATGTTACCCACATTGTTTACAAATATTGTTTAAAATGGTCGATGTAAGACATACTTGTTACCCACAGTGTTTACAAATATAGTTTAAAATGGTTGATGTAAGACACACATGTTACCCACATTGTTTACAAATATAGTTTAAAATGGTTGATGTAAGACATACATGTTACCCACATTGTTTACAAATATTGTTTAAAATGGTCGATGTAAGACATACATGTTACCCACATTGTTTACAAATATAGTTTAAAATGGTCGATGTAAGACATACATGTTACCCACATTGTTTACAAATATAGTTTAAAATGGTCGATGTAAGACATACATGTTACCCACATTGTTTACAAATATTGTTTAAAATGGTCGATGTAAGACATACATGTTACCCACATTGTTTACAAATATAGTTTAAAATGGTTGATGTAAGACACACATGTTACCCACATTGTTTACAAATATAGTTTAAAATGGTTGATGTAAGACATACATGTTACCCACATTGTTTACAAATATAGTTTAAAATGGTCGATGTAAGACACACATGTTACCCACATTGTTTACAAATATAGTTTAAAGTCGTTGATGTAAGACATACATGTTACCCACATTGTTTACAAATATAGTTTAAAGTCGTTGATGTAAGACATACATGTTACCCACAGTGTTTACAAATATAGTTTAAAGTCGTTGATGTAAGACATACGTGTTACCCACATTGTTTACAAATATAGTTTAAAGTCGTTGATGTAAGACATACATGTTACCCACATTGTTTACAAATATAGTTTAAATGGTCGATGTAAGACATACATGTTACCCACATTGTTTACACATATTGTTTAAAATGGTTGATGTAAGACATACGTGTAACCCACATTGTTTACAAATATTGTTTAAAATGGTCGATGTAAGACATACATGTTACCCACATTGTTTACAAATATAGTTTAAAGTCGTTGATGTAAGACATACATGTTACCCACATTGTTTACAAATATAGTTTAAAGTCGTTGATGTAAGACATACATGTTACCCACATTGTTTACAAATATAGTTTAAAATGGTTGATGTAAGACATACATGTTACCCACATTGTTTACAAATATAGTTTAAAATGGTTGATGTAAGACATACATGTTACCCACATTGTTTACAAATATAGTCTAAAATGGTTGATGTAAGACATACATGTTACCCACATTGTTTACAAATATAGTCTAAAATGGTTGATGTAAGACATACATGTTACCCACATTGTTTACAAATATAGTTTAAAATGGTTGATGTAAGACATACATGTTACCCACATTGTTTACAAATATAGTCTGAAATTGTCGATGTAAGACATACATGTTACCCACATTGTTTACAAATATTGTTTAAAATGGTCGATGTAAGACATACATGTTACCCACAGTGTTTACAAATATTGTTTAAAATGGTCGATGTAAGACATACATGTTACCCACATTGTTTACAAATATAGTCTAAAATGGTTGATGTAAGACATACATGTTACCCACAGTGTTTACAAATATTGTTTAAAATGGTCGATGTAAGACATACATGTTACTCACAGTGTTTACAAATATTGTTTAAAATGGTCGATGTAAGACATACTTGTTACCCACAGTGTTTACAAATATAGTTTAAAATGGTTGATGTAAGACATACATGTTACCCACAGTGTTTACAAATATTGTTTAAAATGGTCGATGTAAGACATACATGTTACCCACAGTGTTTACAAATATTGTTTAAAATGGTCGATGTAAGACATACATGTTACCCACAGTGTTTACAAATATTGTTTAAAATGGTCGATGTAAGACATACATGTTACCCACAGTGTTTACAAATATAGTTTAAAATGGTTGATGTAAGACATACATGTTACCCACAGTGTTTACAAATATTGTTTAAAATGGTTGATGTAAGACATACATGTTACCCACAGTGTTTACAAATATTGTTTAAAATGGTCGATGTAAGACATACATGTTACCCACAGTGTTTACAAATATTGTTTAAAATGGTCGATGTAAGACATACATGTTACCCACAGTGTTTACAAATATAGTTTAAAATGGTTGATGTAAGACATACATGTTACCCACATTGTTTACAAATATAGTCTAAAATTGTCGATGTAAGACATACATGTTACCCACATTGTTTACAAATATAGTTTAAAATGGTCGATGTAAGACATACATGTTACCCACATTGTTTACAAATATAGTTTAAAATGGTCGATGTAAGACATACATGTTACCCACAATGTTTACAAATATTGTTTAAAATGGTCGATGTAAGACATACATGTTACCCACATTGTTTACAAATATAGTTTAAAATGGTTGATGTAAGACACACATGTTACCCACATTGTTTACAAATATAGTTTAAAATGGTCGATGTAAGACATACATGTTACCCACATTGTTTACAAATATAGTTTAAAATGGTCGATGTAAGACATACATGCTACCCACATTGTTTACAAATATAGTTTAAAATGGTCGATGTAAGACATACATGCTACCCACATTGTTTACAAATATTGTTTAAAATGGTCGATGTAAGACATACATGTTACCCACATTGTTTACAAATATAGTTTAAAATGGTCGATGTAAGACATACATGCTACCCACATTGTTTACAAATATAGTTTAAAATGGTCGATGTAAGACATACATGTTACCCACAGTGTTTACAAATATTGTTTAAAATGGTCGATGTAAGACATACATGTTACCCACATTGTTTACAAATATAGTTTAAAATGGTTGATGTAAGACATACATGTTACCCACATTGTTTACAAATATAGTCTAAAATGGTCGATGTAAGACATACATGTTACCCACATTGTTTACAAATATAGTTTAAAATGGTCGATGTAAGACATACATGTTACCCACAGTGTTTACAAATATTGTTTAAAATGGTCGATGCAAGACATACATGTTACCCACATTGTTTACAAATATAGTCTAAAATGGTCGATGTAAGACATACATGTTACCCACATTGTTTACAAATTTAGTTTAAAGTCGGAGATTTAAAACATACATGTAGCCTACATTATTTACAAATGTAGTTTAAAGTCGGAGATTTAAGACATGCATGTAGCCTACATTATTTACAAATGTAGTTTTTAGTCGGAGACTTAAGACAAACATGTAGCCTGCATTATTTACAAATGTAGTTTAAAGTCGTTGATTTAAGACATACATGTAGCCTACATTACTTACAAATGTAGTTTAAAGTCGTTGATTTAAGACATACATGTAGCCTACATTATTTACAAATGTAGTTTAAAGTCGTTGATTTAAGACATACATGTATCCTACATTATTTACAAATGTAGTTTAAAGTCGTTGATTTAAGACATACATGTAGCCTACATTATTTACAAATGTAGTTTAAAGTCGGAGATTTAAGACAAACATGTAGCCTACATTATTTACAAATGTAGTTTAAAGTCGTTGATTTAAGACATACATGTAGCCTACATTATTTACAAATGTAGTTTAAAGTAGGAGATTTAAGACACACATGTAGCCTACATTATTTACAAATGTAGTTTAAAGTCGTTGATTTAAGACATACATGTAGCCTACATTATTGACAAATGTAGTTTTTAGTTGTTGATTTAAAACATACATGTAGCCCACATTGTTAACAAATGTAGCTTAAATTGGTTGATTTAAGACATACATGTAATTCGCATTTTTTACAAACGTAGTTTAAAATTGTTGGTTTAAGACACCGATGTAGCATTTTCTTTTTATAAATGTAGTTTAAAATGGTTGATTGAAAACACACATGTACCCAACATTGTTTAAAAATGCAGCTTAAAGTCGTTGATTTAAGACAAAGAAGTTTACATACATGTAGCCCACAGTGTTTACAAATGTAGTTTAAAGTCGTTAATTTAAGACACACATGTAACTTACACTGTTTACAAATGTAGTTTAAAATTGTTGATTTAATACACACATGTAACTTACATTGTTTACAAACGTAGTTTAAAATTGTTGATTTAAGACACACATGTAACTTACATTGTTTACAAACGTAGTTTAAAATTGTTGATTTAAGACATACATGTAACTTACATTGTTTACAAACGTAGTTTAATTGTGTTGATTTAAGACACACATGTAACTTACATTGTTTACAAACGTAGTTTAAAATTGTTGATTTAAGACATACATGTACCTTACATTGTTTACAAACGTAGTTTAAAATTGTTGATTTAAGACATACATGTAACTTACATTGTTTACAAACGTAGTTTAAAATTGTTGATTGAAGACACACATGTAACTTACATTGTTTACAAACGTAGTTTAAAATTGTTGATTTAAGACACACATTTAACTTACATTGTTTACAAACGTAGTTTAAAATTGTTGATTTAAGACATACATGTAACTTACATTGTTTACAAATGTAGCTTAAAGTCGTTGATTTAAGACACAGAAGTTTACATACATGTAGCCGACAGTGTTTACAAATGTAGTTTCAAGTCGTTAATTTAAGACACACATGTAACTTACACTGTTTACAAACGTAGAAAAAAAATTGTTGATTTAATACACACATGTACAGTAACTGTAGAATCATAGCCTTTGCCACAGAATATGACTTACTACGACTTGCCGAAGCAGAGACCATTTTTATGGATGGAATTTTTTCCATGGCGCCGACACAGTTCAGCCAAATTTACATTCTTAGAGTTCCGTTTAGAGACGTATCAGTTACCTGTGTATATGCGCTTCTGCAGTACACGACTCGAGCTTGTTGACTATTTTGACAGGACATACGTGAGTGGAACATACAGAGCACTACCAGCCGTAGACAACAACATTAAAATTCGACAAGCAGCTCCACTTTACCCTACCCACATATGGAACATGAACTCACCAACTTTAGAGAATGAACCAAGAACAAACAATGTGTGTGAAGGTTGGAACAACACATTCTTTAGTTTAGTTGGACATTATCATCCATATATCTGGAAGCTCATCAAGTGGTTTCAGAAAGAAAATGCAACCATTCAGACCATGATCGCCCAGACTTCCGTCGGAAACCCTCCTAAAAAGCGACAAAACAAGAAATCACAACGCCTTCAAAGTCGTTTGAAGACACTCTGTGAGGACTACAGAGACGCTACCATAACCATACCTGAACTGCTGCAAGGAGTTGGCCACAACATCAGAATAAATAAGAACTTTGACACTGAAGAGTAATTAGTGTTGCTAGTGAGTAGTTGATATGGAATAATACAAAAAATGTTGAAATGTGCTAAATTATAAATTCATGTATTAAATTGAAGAATGTATTAAAAATGAAGTTTATAAATAATTTATTTGAATTTTTTCCATCACATTTACAAATGTATAAAGTCAAAATTTCGCATTAGAAAAAGATAATTTTTAAATAGTTTTACATAACATGTGTCTTTTATGTGTTACAAATGTATCAAGTCAAAGAATAAATGAATTAAACCTAAAAACTGTTAGAACTGTTGCTTTTTGTCCTGTTGCCTGTTATCCGGGCAAAATCTGTTACGTTTTGACCGTTGCTTATTATCCTGTTGCTGTTTGTCCGATTACCGTACATGTAACTTACATTGTTTACAAACGTAGTTTAAAATTGTTGATTTAAGACATACATGTACCCTACATTATTTGTAAATGTGGTTTAAAATGATTGATTTACATGTACCCAACATTGTTTATAAACGTAGTTTAAAGTTGTATATATGTAGTCTACATTGCTCACAAACGTATTTTGAATGCGTTTATTTTAGTAGGTCAAAATACTATACCTTACATATATGCGAAAAAGCATAGCTAATTTACATAAGACGCTTACTGACCTCTCGGCAGCAGACGAGTTTTGAAAACATTGCTGCAAATGGAGAAATTTCTCATAATGACATTTTCAACTGTTTACAGTAATTTAACTTTCCCTTGTTGAGATATTCCATAATTGTTCTAAGATATTTTCAAAGACGTCTGACGCAGATTTTTTTATGTGGGAAAGAGTAACATCAGCAGTGTACGAACAAAACTAACGGTGCGTGACGTCATATAGGAAAATCACGAATGAATAAGAGCGGTTATTACGCCTGAATTCGTGAAACCTGTCTCAACCAATAAAAAACGATATTCAGAAATCTGTTTCGAACTACGCCCTGACCCGTTAAATAATCAGGACAGGAACTTGTTTAGCGCCGAATATCCTAAAGTAGACTAATCCATGTTCAAAACTGGTCTCTACACCGTCATCTTAATAATCAGGACATTAACTCTTTTA